>JAUJPO010055171.1:0-14377 GCA_032270745.1 Tiaropsis multicirrata
CTAATTTCGATTGTTCCATCTGTTAGAGCAGGAAGAGTAGATGTCCAAAATGGGGTCATTTGTAAAATTTGGTCAACTGAATAAGTTGACCAGCTATTCCATGGGGTCAGCTAAGAAACAGAATTCGTTAGGTAACAGTGTTGCTGAGTTCAGTGAGTTTTACGGGCAAATTTCAGTGAGTTTTCCGAGTTTTTTCAGTGACTTTTACAGGCTATTTCAGTGAGTTTACGAGTTATTGTAGTGTTGCTCGGTTTGTGGAGGCATTTACTGTTGATTTCAAAATAGTTGTTTCGAGTCAATAATTTGACAAAACTCCAGACATTATTAATTTGAAAACAATAGTAAAAGCTAGAATTTATATTTTTGAATTTTGATAATCTTCTATCGCTGTCGCAACGTATTTCTTATTATAGAAATTGAAAAAAGAGCTGTTTTTGTGTGTCAAAAAGATTATCTTTTTGGTGTGGATTTATTTCAGTCAGTCAGTCAGTCAGTCAGTCAGTCACGTTCGCTCAAAAAAACGTTTTGGAATTTTTTCACGGTGTTATCTTATGTAAGATACAGCTTTACTTTACATAGCCTGTACAAGACTTTTCTTTTTAGGTATATCTGACAATAGTAGGGTTTGTTACATTTTAAAGGATTCTGTGGTCCCCAGATAGGGGCACTGGTGAACAAAAGAAGATCATCTAAGCGTTACAAATCCACAAACCGGTCCGCTGTGTCTAGGACTATTTTAAGATAAGTCTCCGGAAAACGCTGATTTACTTTCATAACTGAGATATACCGGGTGTCCCAGAAAAAAGTTTCGGTGTTTGGCGGCCTCCTGGAGTCGATAAAAACATTTTTTGATTAACATTTTTATTTCAATAGAAAGTGAAAAGTCTAAATTAAACTTTTTGAGGTATAACCTTTTAAATTTGGTTCAGTATTCACAAAGTTATAAGTTTTTTAAGACAAAATCATAGATCGAAAATTGTAAAAATACATAAAAAAAAGGGGTATCAAATTTAAGCAATTAATTTCAAAATTGCACTTTATCAATGGTTATAATGGTTTGAAAAATAGTTTTCGTAAAATCGAAATCAGTAATAAGAAAAGCAGAAAAAATACAACAATTTTTGGCAATTTTTGTAAAATTCTGTAAAAACATCAAAAAATGCCTAATTTGACGTATTTTTGCATTGAAAAAAAAAATATTTTTACTTAAAAAGCTTATAACTTGGTTAATACTAAACCGAATTTGAAAAGTTATAGCTCAAAATTTAAGTTAGACTTTTAGACTCTCTCTAATGAAATAAAAAGAATTAATCAAAAAACAATTCTTTCGGCTCCAGAAGGCCACAAAACACCGAAACTTTTTTCTGGGACACCCGAAAGTTTAAAAAAATAGCTGATTATAATGTTCTTTTATTTTCCATTTAACTTTATACCTTTATACCACCCTCGACCCCAGGCCTTATCTCAGCGAACGCTATTGACACTTTTGATGGACGCGTGGCTGGATATAAGCCAGAGTTCAAAGGTCGAGAAATATCAAGATTCTTGATATTTTTCATCTACATATACCAGGGACCTAAATGATTTCCTATATTTACACGGTCACCGGACCCACTCTACGGCGCGAATCATTTGGGCCCTGGAGTCGAGGGTGCCTTTATATACCTCTATTTTGTAAAGAATTCATAAAAATCCATTACGTACTCTTTTATAAAGGAAAGGTATCCAAAAAAGCTAGGTGTTTGCCACTAGTTTTGTAACCCTTTCCGTGCCGAGGCCTTTTTTTGGATGAGCTAAAATGAGATAGGACAAACTTTAAACGTCAATATCTCCTGGACCAGAAAGAATTAGAGGTTGGTCTCCTCTTTCTTTTGATAAGGCCCCTTCGGGGCCACACGTTTTAGGAAGGGCGACGTGGCGGAGGGTGTTCATTTTTTAACAAAGTCAGGTCCTGACTTACTTGAGGCTTGAGGGCAAACTGTCGGGTGGCGGGGCTTCAAAACAATGCTTTTTCAATTCTATTAGCTAGAAAACAGAATCTAGTTTCTTGTATTTTCGTTCACTCAATCACTCAATGTCCAAATATGACCAAGAAACGGTAAAATCTAGACAAAGAGAATTTTTGGCAATTTTTTGCATTTTTTGACTATCAAGGTCAGAACCTTTCCAAAAGACCAAATGTCGAAATCTTTTGTGTTGCAACTGAATGCATGTCGGACATATCCGACACAACCAATTAAACTTTAAGTTTAAGGGTTAACAATGAAATTAATTTTTAGAGATTCTTGTACTAAAGAAACAACATGGTCTCGAATTAGAAGATGAATCATATGAAGGGTTGTAGTCAATGTATTCCTCGTAATATTCTAATAGCAGTGTATAGATGCCAAAACTTTGTCCAATAAAGTAACTCTCTTAAGACAACAATCAAAAAACGATTCATTACTCCTATAGATCTATCCCCAATAATTCATAATTCGTCGAACTAGCTCATGAAGGTCTTGACAACTGATCTCTATTCAATCTATGTTGTTAGGAGCCGCACATTTCTCAACTCGTTTTCCTTAAGCTCAAAGGAGAAGCCTCTATCAACCAACATTTAACAAAACAAATATTGATGGTCTGTAAAGTTAATGGAGTGTGAATATCATAGTGACAATAATAGTTTAATTTTGTTCTTTTAAAAATCAACTTTGGAACGATACTTTCAATATCGAAGAAACTTTCACGAGAGAAACATTCGCGATTTTCGCACACTTGACCCACTCTCGTAGTAATTTTCATTCTCAGCAGACAACACGTTATTCCAATATTGTTTTTAACGTTCAAAATAACATTCTGACGTTGAAACAATATTGATTGGACTTGTCTTCTTATTTTTCCGCTAAAAATTTGAAACAAAGGCAGCTTTTTGAATTCGACCAGAAGAATTCGGTCTTGTTGTGACCCAAATGGGGTGATCCATCAAAATAACTACTTGGATACTAGAACGCCCATGAACGCCCTTTATAAAGTGAGAGTTGACGTTTAAACGCCCAGAGCTATTTTTGGAATCCAATGTCCATTCAAGTCCATTCAAAGTCCTTTCTTCTTTCTTCTTTGAATTCATAAATAAACCGCGGGTTTTAATCATGTCCTCGCAAACTTATGGTAGACTGATTCAACCATCAATTGTGGAAGTTGAGAGGCCATCGTCAGAAAAAATGTTTTCCTCAAAAAAGTTGCAAAATACAAAAATAGTAAAAATGTGTTTGACGAAATTGGAAATAACTGAGGCTTTAATAGCAAACGAAATTCCTTGCTTTCAAAATGTTAAGTAGACAGTTATTACGTAAACTAAGGGTTTTAGTTTTCAAAATATTTTCTCTAGCGTCCATTTAGCTATAGCTAATGCTAATAAGAATTACGCTTTCATAATCGTAACATTTTCTAATAAAATTGCTTTTTAATTTATAAGAACATCGAGCCTCGGATTTGGTGGAAATTTTACCAAAAACTATGAAGAACTCACAATTTGAGCATGGGAATTTTCCTAATGAAAGCTTAGACCAAGGGAAGCATTTTAGAAATAAATTTAAGGGTGAGGTGGGGTGGAAAATTTGTGAAAATGTGTATCAAAATTAAGAACATCCGGGCCTGGGTCGAAACTTACTGGTTCTTATAAAAAAGAGTGTATTATATCCAGTCAATTGACCATTCGTTTAGTTTCTTCCCAGGTTCTTCGTACTTTAAAGATTCTTAACAAATTTATTTTTAACCCTTTTAGTATCAATGTCGGCTATAGCGAAGCCCTCCTACCTTTTCTATTTTCAACTTTAAATCTTGATTTTTGGCCGAAATTCACTTTTTTGTGATTTTGACTGTTATTTGGTATATGACATATTTTGACATTGGAGTGAACGAAAATACTTAAAACTTGTGTAGTTACACTAGATATTGTCCTGCTCTAGCTAATAGAGTTGAAAAAGAATTGATTTGAAGCCGCACCACAGGGCAGTTCGCCGTCAATTTAGTCAAGGCCGCCACGCCCTTCGCCACGTCACCCTGTCTGAAAGGGGTAGCCCCGAAGGGGCCCAAAGAGAAAGAGGAGACTCTCAGCTATCCAACGAGCTGTTAAATAACCTCTTTTTGGTTAAGGAGATAATGACGTTTAAAGTTTCTCCTAGCTCATTTCAACAAAAAAGTACCCAAAAAAGGGCTCGACAGGGAAAGGGTTAAGGAATGTTTTTTTTATCGGTATTTAACGAATTTCATTCTTCGCCGTGTGATTTCGTCTTTTTGTGAGACGTGCAAGTTTCTTAAATGTCAAGTGTGTGAGTAAGCTTTTTTCCAAACCTAAAGAATGTGGTGTGTCAATACTATCTCTTCTTTATATAAGGACCCGTACATTTTGGCTGAGGTTATACACAGGCAGCTGATGACATCCAAAAAAGTGAAACAGTGCAAAATTAGGGGGCAATTGTAGCTTAATGATTCTGAACTAAGTAAACCTCCCTGAACCTGAAAATATTTTAACAATTGATGACGTCACAAGCAAGAGTGAAAAATTGATGTCTGTAAATACCGATAATCTATGTACCAATCGACGCATATTTTAATTTTTGACCCCAATTTTCTCGAGTTACGTTTAGAAATCGGGTATATCCACTTAAAAGTCTTCTTTATCGTTTTTGAAGAGCTTTTGAATGGTATAAATGGTTTTTAATGTTGACAAGTTTTAATTTTCAGATTTGTTTCATTATTATTTTGAGATATAGGTATTAATGTGATTTGAAATCTACATTAAAAAATGTGTCTAATGACATATAAATCATTGGTATTTGAAAATATAAAATTTTCACTTTTGGCTGTGACGTCATCTATTGTTAAAATATTCTCGGACACGTCCGGTAAAGATTTTTTCAGACGCCGAATAATAGGTTTATAAGTATCAGAAAGAATTTGTTTGAGTTTTTCCCAACTCCATCCAAGTTTTGGATGTCGTCAGCTGCCTGCCTAGGATGTTCTTAACTTTGATACATATCTTCTCAATCTTTCCACCCCACCCCACCCTTAAATATATGCTTAAAATGCTTCCCTCGGTTTAAGCTTTCGTAGGGTAAACTCGCATGCTCAAATTGCGAGTTCTTCATAGTTTTTGGTAAATCTTACAAACAAATATGAGGCTCGACGTTCTTATAAAAAAAAGAGCATATACACAACATAACAATCCACTCAAAAAAGAACAAAACATCAACTTGGTTTTTTTATTCGGCCTACTAAATTCTTTACATTCCAAATGGCTATATAAAGCTCTTACAAAGTTTGAGACACAGTTGATGAAATTGGTGTCGTGAAATATATGGTCTTTCACTTTTTCTTTTTTCTGGAGTACTACACAAAAATGTGGTCAGAATGTCATGAATTCCAAACAATGCACACTGTAGACTAATATTACATATCATATTACATGGTGTTTGATGCGTATATGATATTGCAACAAAAGCATAAACCATAGCCAGGGAAAACTTCCTACATTCTACTGGACGGTTTCGAAAGATCATTTCCGGTCCAAGTCCAAGTCTCCTAATTATCTATCATTCCTTTTATCTAACTCATATTCTACAAAATTCTACTAAAAACCATATGTTCCACCAAAAGTATACCAAACTTGAGGAAAAAACCCTTGCCAAAATCACTCAATTATAATAACGACTACTATATCTATTACATATTACATATTACTACATATTATAGCCTATTACAAAAATCCATAATACTCATATATTATTATATATTATACTTTCATACTACTACGTCAATTTTAACGTTCAGAATAATCGACACATGACGTTGCAATGTTGCAACGTTGTATATGATATTGCAACAAAAGTATAAACCATAGCCAGGGAAAACTTCCTACATTCTACTGGACGGTTTCGAAAAATAATTTCCGGTCTAAGTCCAAGTCTCCTAATTATCTATCATCCCTTTTATCTAACTCATATTCTACAAAATTCTACTAAAAACCATATGTTCCACACCAAAAGTATACCAAACTTGTGGAAAAAACCCTTGCCAAAATCACTCAATTATAATAACGACTACTATATCTATTACATATTACATATTACATATTACTACATATTATAGCCTATTACAAAAATCCATAATACTCATATATTATTATACTTTCATACTACTACAGCAATTTTAACGTTCAGAATATGTCCAAATAGCGTTCTGCTAGGTTAAACGTAAGAGATGCAAACCCAAAATTCTCCTTTCTCTCCTGACGTAAACAATAAATAAATAAGCAAAACAAACAAATAGAACAAACAAACAAATACAAACGAAGAAATAATTTTGGACAATGTACAGAAATCTTAAACCAAATAACAATGACAAAACATTGTGAAATAATTTTTCTTGACGTTTGCATGGAGTTTTAAAATGTGTTTAAAGGGTCGTTACCCCCAGTAGGCCCAAAACATTGTTTTATTAACAACGTTAGAACGTTATTTGGATATTAGACAACGTTGAAAATACGTCATCATGTTTCTGCTAGGTAGCCACTCCATTACTAAACACGATTGAAAAAAGCCAAGTTGATCAAATCAAATTCTAGTTTGAATCCCACAAGCTTCATATATCTTAATCGATCTCAGTCTATTTCAACAATTTCAAAATTTACGATTTCTACCGGACGGGTCACTGTTCCCAACTAAAAATATAAGTGGTTAATCAACCCCAAAATTGCGAGTGGATAACCCGACATTTCTCTAGACAGATCACGAGTTTGAGCAGACGACTTCCAATATTCTAATATTCGACAGTAAAACAAGCGATAAAATTTGATTATATGATGTGTTGATTTAACTCCAAAATTGCGAGTGAATAACTCGACATTTCTCTTGATAGATCACGAGTTCAAGTTGAGACGACTAGAGCGATGTCTGAAACGAAAATTGCCAATAAACAATAAAACAAAAACGATAAATTTGATTGAATGAGGTGTTGATGATCTATCCAAACCAAAAAAGATTTAACGGTTTTTTATGGATATGGAAAATCACTGGCGAAGAAGACTCTTCCTGTTAACAAACAAGAATAACCTGGTGCAGTCTAAAGCTTCAGCACCATGAACCAAGGGTTCCCAGGATCAAGCCCCTGTTCCTTTCATATTCAGTTCACATAACAGATAGCTGATTAGGTTTGCCGTGGAGCCTGTGATCATGATCCGATGTAATGGACGACACTAAACAGTTATTATATAAAATACACGCTTTTTTATTAGAACAAAGTTTATAAGAACATTCAGGCTGAGATTTTTTCGTAAATTAAGAACATCTTAAGACAAGCCAAGGCTGAAAATAAGAGAACAAGACATTCAATTTCAACTTCAACCAAAATTTTGATGTTCTAATAAAAAATAAAAAAAGTGTATTATCCGAGCTTTGTTCCAAATGTGCATTTTGAAACAATCAAAAGGCTTCCTTAAAGCTGGGACTACCCACGTAAAAATACCGACTCTTTATATCCATATCTATCTATATAGCTCATTTATGTATTCCTGGTAAAGTTGATTAAGGTCACGTCCTACGCTAATCACCCTAATCTCAAGTTGAGATTGTGCCTCTCTTGGGTCAATATAATCCTTCTACAGCCCAAATATTGAGTATCAAAAAAAGAAGAAAAGAGATTGGACATTTCAGAAGTTTTTTTTTCCTAATGGTTTCATGAAACTATTTTAGCGGTTGACTTTAAACATCTGTTAAAGATTAAAGTTAGAATTAAAAATTTTCCTTTTAGTTTTTAAAGTTTAGTTTTTTTTCTTTTGTTTGGGTTGAGTTTGCATTATAACCCCTTTCGTTTAAAAACCACCTTAAAATATGTGAAGCGGTTGACGTAACTATGAGAAAAAAGAACAACGCCTTTGGGAAGAGGAGGGGGTAGGCGTCTAGATCAAGAAGGTGGGTGTCTAGATACAGGACACGGTTCCTTCTATTTACATATTTTTGTACATTATTAGTGTGTCAACATTGAAAGCCTCGAGTTTCAACGCAAATTCATGTCTTATGTGTGATCTTTAACACAAGAAAAATTCATCTTACAAATTGCATGCATGTTAAAGATCGAGATTATAGACACAAAAAAAAAACGTCAGCAAAAAAATGCTATTTTTACGTTGTACTAAAGTAAAGGGACCTTTTGATTAGGAAGGTGTCTTAAACCATGTGTCCATGAGGGGAGAGCAAGTTTGAGTTTTTGTACATTTTTCATTTGAGGAGTCTGGGTCCCAATAACTCGTCACATCATATACGGTGGTTTTTATCATTTCTAAAATTATCGCCACAGCGAAACAAGTAAAGGGTTGAGTTATTCTTTTTGTGATTTCTGTCGAAAGTGTGAAATTTAGTGTTACAGTGACAAACCTTTAAACGTTCAACGTAAAAAAGAAAGAAAACAAAAACGGACAAGAATTAATTTATTATTACGATGATATTACTAAAATTATTTGGTTTTGATTTGATATTATTTTATTAACATTGAAGAAGCATTTTAAAGAAGCATTTTCAGTATTTTTCATTTGGAGAAGACAATCTAAATTGTGTCAACGAAATTTATCGAGACTTCATCGCATGTTTGTCTTACTTAGTAAACGTTTTATTTTTGTTTACACCAACAAACAAAGCAAACAAGCTTTCGATCCATTTTAATACTTTGAATGAAGTTTAAATTTTTTTACCATATTCGTTTTTATTAGAGAAAGAAGAAAGAAAAAAAGAATAAAATAATCCAAATTTTTTTTGTTGTTGATGACTTTTGTTGTTGTTGATTATTGTTGTTTTTGTTGTTGTTGAATGCTCCAAATGAGAGATGACAACGAGTATCGATACACTGATGATCCGAATTCGTATTGGGAAGCATAATATTTTGTTGTTAACTTTTGTCATTTTTTCATGGTTATGTTTGGTACAATATGGTGCCTGTGCTAAGGTAAGAAGAGCCAGCGTATTAGTTAGGTCTTAGAGCTTTCAAATGATCTGTAATTTCAAAACGTAATTTATTCTTAAACTTGAACAATTAATTCCAAGTTAAGAGAATAGAAGAAGAAAAGTTTAACATTGAAGGGTAATCATTTAAAATAGCAGATATGATAGGACCGGAGAGGCAGAGTGGAGCTTCCTCATTTTTACCAAAGGAGAAAATCTTTCCACCTTCTTCATAGCCAAATTTCTGATAATTTAGCCTTTAGCCCACTTGTTCAAGAGGTCGTTCCGTCTAACCTGAACAGAGACAATGTTTTGTCTATCGCTGACGAATTCATCGACCCTACAAACAAAAAAACAAACAAACAAAAAACATAACCTAATAGCCAAATAACCCTGGTAAACAAAGGATATATAAACACTTTGTCTGGTTGTTCTATCAGGTGTGTATTTTAGTAAAGTTTAGAAAATGTAAAAACTAACGAAAAACAGGGTCGGGTACAGTAGGTAGGCTTTCTTATTCACGGAGAGTAATTAGTTATCATATAAGGTAATACAAAATAAAGTGCACTCTCCTCCATTGGTTATAGCCTACCTCTGTATCCGAGCCTGGGAAAATGTAACAGACCTTAAATGTTTAAATATTCCTATTCCATTACATCTATACACGCAGGTCAAATGCCAGAACGATGCAGATTGTACACGACAAGGCTTTCATGACCATTGCTGTGTGTGGGTAACAGATATGACAGGTGTATGTCACCCCAACCTCAAGCAGCAATATATATGCCCAATGGCAGGTCACAATTCTGTCAAGGTGAGAAGTGAACAAATCATTCTTGTCTTCAAACCTCTCCGTTATGAAGATCTTGGAAGTATTGATAGAAAGGCCTCCGTAAACCGGCCAACATGTTGGCCAACATTTCGCCCAACACCCGCTGAACAACATTTTTTGAGATTTGTTTCCTTTTTGTTTCTAATGTTGGCACCAAACGCAAACCGGTCAATATTGTTTGTTAGCAAACTTGTTGGTCGGTGGATATTGGTTAAAATCATGGCCAACGTGTTAGCCGGTTTGCGCCCCACTTAAACTTCTTTCGCTATGATGTTTTGTAATTAGGATCAATCGTGATGTTGTAGCTGTAGAATAGAATGAGTGCGAGCCCCACAGACACAGAACGTTGTCTTCGGCGTCCAAACAACTGCGCTCTAAAACGTGTCGTCACTAACGTTATTTGGACGTTGAAATAACGCATAGAAAACAGAGTCAGGGCTAGATCGAAATCTTATTTCTTAGAACTGGTTAAAATTAGAATCGAAAGATCTTTCATGTTTATTTCATGCAAAAAAATATTTTTTGTTTTAAATCGGTTTATATGAACGCCATTTTTAATTCATATAGCTTCAATAAAAAATACTGACAGGCAAAATTGCAAATGGACTCATAGAGGTCATTTGTTTTATTTTTTATAATGGAATATATGAAATATATTTTCGATTGACAAGAGGCTCCATAAATAGAAACTGAAATCAATTTTTTACTTTCTGAATGAACCAGATGGGTTGGGCCTAAATGTCCTCCAAGTTCTGATGTGTCTCTGCCTGCAATGGTAAAAAGCTATGCCTGGTAAAGCCAAAGTCCCGCCCTACCTAGAGAAACGGAAATAGTTCAAATTCCATCTTAATTGTGCTTTCTTTTGCATGCATTTAAATAAGACTTAACCTATATACTAACCCCTGAAATTTGACACTTTTAGAAGTGCACACTTGACGTTTTACAGCTCTCAATTTCGCGACTCTATTTTGGTATTGGGTCAATTGTGTATACAGTGGAATCTCTCTATCTCGAACTCCCAAGGGACCAAAAATGTTGTTCGAAATAGAGAAAGTTCGAGATAAAGAAAGAGATAAAGAGCCCACAAATGTTCAAGGGACCGAGATCTCTGTTCGAGATAGAGAGAAATTCGAGATAGAGGGTAGTCGAGTTAGAGAGATTCCACTACTTGAAATTATGGTTCAGAGCAACCACCTGACAGATATAATAATTCGTTTTTCCATCTATTGTTTCACAGTCTTTTCAACGTTAAAACATTGTCTGTTGGGTTTTGAATATGCACTTGACCTCACTTTTAATCCTTTTCGTGCCGAGTCCTTTTTTTTGGGTACTTTTTTGTTAAAATGAGCTAGGACAAACTTTAAACATCTATATCTCCTGAACCAAAGGGAATTAGAGGTTTATAGCTCGTTGGATAGCTGAGAGTCTCCTCTCTTTTTTTGAGCCCATTCGGGGCCGCCGTTTTAAGCAGGGCGGCAGAACGGTGTGGAGGAAGGCGTTTCAAACTCTCTTCCAAAAGACCAAATTTCTTTTGTGTTGCAACTGAATGCGCATTTTATTTCCATCAACTCAAGCATGTATAGCCCATGTCGGATACATCGGACATGGGCAATGGGCACTTTAAAGGGTTAAGAAATGACTTATGTAATTCTTTCTAAAGTTAAACTTCCTTGTGATAATTTTTGGGTTCATGAGAAAAGAGTGAAACTCTGTATCGCTAAAAAAAGTGACTAAAAGTGTTTCAAGGGAACACGTGATCGATTTATACGAGAATTGAAACTTGACAAAGTGAGAATTTATACTTGTTGATAGGTCTCTTTTTCAGGCCATATATTTTGTTTCTTGTGATGCCCAGCATAGCCACACACACACGCTGTTATTCCAACATGGTTTCAATGTCCGTCAAAGAACTTTCTGACGTTGTTTGGACGCCGTTAGAACAACATTTCGTGTCTGCTAGGACATGCACCTTGTTCTAGTGAAATTTTTGGGTTGCAGGGATAGGCAAAGGAATAAATGTTTTGACAGTGTGTTAGACTTCACGCTTTTTTTGTTCATTTTTTTTTTTGCAATGACTGAAATATTTTCTTTTGTAACTGATGCTTTATGTTAACTAAATGTGGTTAACAGCATGTCCATATTGTCTCATGATACCCTCACTGTGATTTATAGCTAACTAAATCTTTTTTTAAGGAACTTAGAAATCTCGACACAATACAGTTAGTTGACAGTTGTTTTGTTCGATATTCGAATAAGATTTTGTATCATTTTGTATCGAATCAACAAATATCGATTTAGAGGAGCCGCATAAACTATTTTCCTAAAATCATCAGAAAGTGACGATAACACTCCTGTTTCTGTTTTGGCCTACTGGATCCCAAATTCTCCATGTGGTTAAATTTCAAAATTTCAACTCACTCAGTTGGGTCGAATGACATTCAAATGTATTGTTATCTTATCATATTTTCAACCTTGGGGTGGCTTTTTGTATTCCTCTGTTTTGTCACTGGGTGTGACGGGGGTAAACCTCCACTTTTTAACTGAACGGCTCTTTTAATACGTCTGTAAAAAAACAGCATACATCATTTATGTCTCGTTTAATAGCTCAGCTTTTTCAACGTTGTTTCGACGTCTTTTCGATGTTCAAACATTGTGTAAAAATGTTGAAAAAAACGTCTTGTGTCTGCTTACAGGCCTAATAAATGTCATTCGGTCGGCCATAAACCTTTTGGTGAGATAAGGAAAACAATTTTTAAGGCCTCGTTGGTTACGTTAACATCACTCCACTCAGCAGTGAAAATGACGTATTTCCAATGTTGTTTTGACGTTGAGAAGACCTTGTCTCTAACGTCAAAATGACGTCTTGTTCTCCGCACTAGGTTGTACGTTCAGTTACTTTATCTAAAGGCCTCCGCAAACCGGCCGCTTTAATCTAACACCTTTAATCTCATTTTTTCGCCTATAGTTCCTGGAGTTAAGGACAGGCAGTATTGTGCGCAACAAGTGTTCATGTGGCATCGGATTGACATGCACCCGGGTGGAACGGAAAAACTGGTCCAAAAAGTTGAAAAGTTGGTCCGAACAGAAATTGAAAAAGAAGACGAGATTTAAGTACAAATGTAAAGAGATACAAAATGAACCTGATGAATATTTTGAGAGGCGCGGACGATGATAAGGATGATGAGAATGATGAGATACCGAATATGAGCGAAAGAGCGGGCAACACAAATGGTTTTATAAAAAAAAAAAATTAAAAATTATTAAAAAAGAAGTAGTGTTTTAAAATGAATATATTGCACTTATTATAAAACGAAATGGAAATTGGCAAAGGAAATGGTTACACTCACCAAAGAAATGCCGCGCACCTGGCTCATAGGAAATCTTGATGAAGTCAAGTTCGCAATGCATTTTCACCACGCTTGTGTTTTTGTTACCCACAATACACCCTAAAAAAGATGATAATTTTTTTCTGTTGTTAACGACAAATAATGGCGGCAATGCAGCATTTTTATCAGCACCTTGTTACAAAAAATACCAGCCATTTGGCTGGTTGGTATCAAATTGGTTAGTTTCAATCGATCACCTGACTATTTATGATTGTACGGTATGGTACAAATGCTGGTAGCTACGTTTTGGTTGTTCAACGAACGAAGGATTGGAAAGTATTCAATGTTTCGAAAGAACAAGATAATTAAATTGAAATAATAAGAAGACTTTAATAGTATTAATTAAATGAATATCAATTTCTCACTCCAGAGGTAAAAAAAAGTTGAAAGACAAAAGTATTGAGTTTTAAATAATTTCATGTTATTTGAAGGATTGGAAATGGATACAGTCGAAAAAGACAACTTTTTTTATTGGTATTTCTTTCGACGAGCGAGGATGATCATAAAAATATTTTTGTTTTAATGAGTATAACAACAGTTTATGAAATGAAAAACCTCGATTGTTGAGTGTTTTCTATACTCTCACTATAATTCTGTGGCTTGCAACATTTTATTCGCTACATTCTCTCCATCTTTCTCTTTCTCAACATTTCTCTCGCGTCTCAAAGAACATCCCTGGGAAACACGAGGCGTTATTTTGACTTCCAAGTGACGTTCTTTTTGACGTTGTTGACGTCCATACGATGTCTTTTTGACGTTAATAGACGACAAACTGACATTATATGCATACTGGGGGTCGTTGTTGGAAAAGTAATAATTCTTAGCAGATTTTCTACAAGTTTATTTGGTTGCTATGCAACAGAAGTTTTTTTCCCGCCAGAAAAAACAAAAAAATTCTACAATAACCTCCTCTTGAGGTGTTGACAGACCTTTTGAATAAACAACATGCTCCATTTGACAATAATAAAGAAGGCGGGAAACTTCTAGATTTTTAAAGTTGACCACACTCAAAGTGAAAAATGTGTTGAAATTCCTCTTAAAAAGAATTCCTGCTCTTAAAATTGGATTTCTTTTCTCTCTTTTGCTTTCTGGCTCATATAGATTTACTTACCGTGAAAATCACATGCCGAATCATATATCGACCTGTGACGACCAATGCCGATTTCATTCAACGCGCAATCAAC
>JAUJPO010055182.1:0-14376 GCA_032270745.1 Tiaropsis multicirrata
ATTCTAAATTGAATGTTGAGAAATAAAACAACAACTATAAGTGTCTTGTTGAAAATGAGAAAATTAGAAATATAAAAAAAAAAAGGATGTGAAAACCTATGGAAAGCTGGAGAAATATAAGGCACGATCATTCGAAGAAGTCTTCAAAAATTATTTAGAATCGCGAAAAAAAAAGAACTATTGAGTATAAATTAATCATGGTAAAATATGTCCATTTTTAGGGTCATTCGCGAAATTAAATCCACGCGAAATTTTCCAAAGTCTTAACTCGCGACTTTGGGCTCGCGAAATTTAATCCTATTAAAGTAAGTCTTCGGGTCGCTCTAATAAAATACTGTTTTGAGGTGGGACCTTATCTCAGGTATTTCAGTTGAGGGAACTGGAATAGTGCTGGGACTGAAAATTTCAGGTGGGACCTAGAGCCCCCTTACATACTATGCACCTAAAATTTAATAGGTCATTTTAAGACAAACCTTTTGCTGTATTGTAAATAGTGTTTTCTTCAAATCCAATCCTCACAAAGGTTTCGTCTAAAAATAGATAAGAGAAGAATGTTTTTGTGTCGCAAATTTTGGTGAGATAAACTTTCGTGAATGAAAGAATAATTTGAAACAATTTAATAAAGAATTGAAATTTTTTTTTGCGAATGAGGGATTTTAAATTGTGAAAAAATCTTCTATTAGGGTATATAAGTTTCAGCACATACATTGACGAAATCTTTACCTTGTATGTGATATGTAGGAATCTTCAAATCCTCCCAATACATAGACATGTCTAAAAGGAAAAATATATATTTAGTTTTGATGAAGCACAACTCTATCTTGCGAAGAGATTTTCGCGTTTTAATAATACTCTTGAGGAAATTCCTTAGAAAAAGATTTTTGGGGGTAATTATAGGAGTTAAAATGTTTCGATAATTAAAATTTGACAGCCCTCGATACTCAGACACAAAGAAATACGAAATTATAGTAGGAATGATATTTCACCTTTATTGAAATCTTTAGTTGCATTCTTGCAGGTTTCGTTGAATAGAGCAGCTTCATTGGTTAAAACCAGGCCTTAAAAAATAAAATCAGGCGATACCCTAAGGGAAGAAATTTTGGCGAGAAGGACTTTTGGCGGAAGAAACTTTCGCGAATCAGGGCCAAATTAGCGAAAATTTCTTCCCTTAAAGTAATCAAGGTTAGCCTTTAGTGACGGAATCTGTTACACTCCACTTTAGGTAATGCAGACCTCATATATTTTATTCCTAATAATTTTCTGATCACACATAAAATGAAAAGTAAAATCATTAAAAAGTACATAGGAAACTTCAAAGGCCTTATAGAGTCACAAAATCATCGCTTTTTGTGATTTTAATTGTTTAGCAAATGAGAAATTTACAAGAGTTATAAAAAGAAAGACATCCAAAATTTGAACAATTTGCCCTTTTATCTACAATTTGCGCCAGAAGAAATTTTCGCGGAATTTATTTGCAAACTTGGGTGTAACTCTCGAAATTATCAATTTGCAAAATCTTTAACCACTAAATTTGACCTTTTTAGGCAAAATTAGGGCATAATTTTAACACACAAACTAATCAATCTCAAAATTAAATTCTCGCGAAAGTTTCTTCCCTTTCCAAGGTATTGTAAATTATACAGAAAACATACCATCCACACAGCCAGTAATGATGGCATCATTTCTTTTAACCGTTCAACAAATTCGAATTTGTTGATGAATGTATCAAGAACTGAAAAAAAAAACAAAGGATGATTTTTATAACTCGTTTGCATTCGTTAATGTTTTAAGCGGCAATAAAGATTCGAAAGAACCATTCTCGAAATTTGGGACATTTTTTCATATAAAAACTGTAACTTGAGGATATTTATGAGAAGAAAAGAGGACAAAATGATCATTATAGACAATAATAAAAGTGTCAAATGAAAAAGTTCGCTTTAATATTATGATGAAATTGTACTAGATGGCCCCCAGAATACAGGTTAAATTTCAAATGTCCCTTGGGATCTGATAAATTCTCTTTCCTTTAACTCTATTCTTTGTCCTTTAGAAATTCTTTACCAAAAGCTCAAAAGTAAAAAGTTGTAGTTTCCGAGCAATTTGAACATACATGCTGTTTTTATAGTGGCCCCCAGAATGCAGGTTTGGATTTTTTGAAATAACTTTTCCGCTGATTGTCATACACATAAAATATTTTGTCTGCAGTATACATGTTGAAGTTAGTTAAAAAAAATCGTGATCACGGTTCCTTCAAGTAATCATTTTACAAACTTATTGCCAAAAAACAGAAGATTATAGGTAAATATTTATACCCTATAAAGGTTCAAAGTTCTGATAGAAATTTTAAACGTTTTTAGCCTGCAAAACCTTTTGACGTCACAAGTGTCCCTGGTTTTAATTTTCATGCTGAAAATGACGGAAAAAAGGTTGTATGATGCACTGTGAAATTTTGGTGGTCAAACCTCTGCTATATCAAAAGTTATAAAAAATGCTAAACTTATCATGCAGCATATCCCTTATATAAATTTTAGTTGGTCAACTTTCATTAGCTGTACTTACGATTAGTTTTACTATCAGATCAACAGATCGGAATTTTTTTGTTGCAATTGGATATAAGAATGTAACTATACCCCATTATGTCGAGTTATTTTTAATACTTCGGTTTGTAGAATCAAATAGGACTGATTTTTGATTATTCATTCGTACATTAACCCCTTATTATTTACCAGATAAACATATTTTAGCATCAACAAGTGATACTTTGATGGACCTACCTGGTTATAAAATGAAATTAACCCTTAAGGCCATAAGAATGAAAGAATGAACGAATAAACGAATGAATGAATGAATGAATGAATGAATGAATGAATAAATGAATGAATGAATGAATGAATGAATGAATGAATGAATGAATGAATGAATGAATGAATGAATGAATGAATGAATGAACAAATGGCAATGAAAGATGAAAGATGAAAAATAGTTGAATTCACAAGACTGCTTACGTCAGCTTGGGCAGCTTTTTCATCTGCATAATCTTGTGTTGTTTTCAACAAAATTTCCAATTCACGGTTTTTCTCCAATAAAGTCTTTCCTATTTCTGCAGCTAACAACAAATCTGTAAGGAAACAATTTAAAAATGTTTGACAATCACTGCAATAGCTCTTATTGAATGGATTTTTAGAATAGTCTTGTCTGCATGTCGACTGTAGAATGCATAAAAAATCTCTAAAGCACTAAAATTGCCACTACATTGGCAAACTGCTAATTCATTTCAAATAATCGTTTAATAGGTTAATTATCGTTAACCCAAAACTAACCTTGATCAATAGAATGAAGACCTTCGGGTGCTGATTTGAATAGTGTCTCCATTTTAGCATGTTTTTTTTAGTTTCTAGTTGCTTTACATATATATTCTTTGGAAAATTCTAAACATAATAGAATTAATGTTATTTGATAAAAGAATGAAAGCCTGATTAACTGAAAATTTTGAGCATTTCCTTCAATCTTTCATAGTAAAAAGGAAAGAAAGAAAATACACCTTCTTCTATTATAAAAGTCAAACACAACTCACTTCTCTAGATTTACTCAGAAAAATGTAGATAACAGATTAGTGAAGCTGTAGGAGAGATTTTCATTAAAAACCTTCAATTAATCAAAATACTAAAAGATCTGAAGAATTCAAAATCAAACAGTAGGGTCTCAGAGTAGAAACAAAATAAAAACTACAAAATATTGAGAAATGATTTCAAAATAGAAACTAAATCCGAAAAAAATAAACCAAAGCAAGATGACATATTAATAACATTCTAACGAATGGTATAAACAACAGTTGTTTCATAAATCCATTTTTGAAAATCCAATATCTACTTACTGCCTATCAGATTTCAAAATCTAAAATTTCAAGATATTCAGAGACAAGTTTAAAGTAAAATAACAGTCACTATGATCACGATAAAGAAAGAGGATGAGACTTGAAATTCCTCAGATTCTTTTGTTTACCTTTACAAGAGGTTTAGCACTCTATATGAATTCACTCTTGTGGGAAAAGAAAACATTTTTTCCAAAAAAGAAAATTGTTGTGAACCAAAGTTTTTGACAGCTTCTTTAACAAAATAAACATCATAATTGATTATTATTTTATGCTAACACTTACACAGATCACTGCCTCAATCTTCTGCTAAAAAAAAAAGATCTCAAAAAACTTTCTTACAGACGTGTGCTTACTATAGAAAATCAACTGTAACCTACTAATTCACTTTTCATTAAAAGCCTATTATATGTCATTAACATGTTAATTAGTTTCAGTAGGGGAGGAAGTGAAAATTACATAGGACATTTTCCATAACAGATTCCAAAGTATTTGAACGTACTCCTCGATCAAATAAACTTTAGAATGTTAAACTTAAAACCAATTGCAGGAAAGACCCAAAGCAATCTGCTGTGATTAAATTATAAATAAACTGAATTCAGTTTTAAACTATATATAACCCATCGACAAATTAAAGAATATTTTTGGATACTAAAATGCGCATGGATCCAAATGTTACTTATTTTATCAAACCTGGGAACTAAATTTTATTTTTGGGCTTCATGGGATCCTCCAGTCAAACACAGGACTACCAAATATCTGGTCTTCTTTTCTGACAAGTTTGTTTTGAAGATTTCACCAGAATAGTGTTGAATTCTACTTTCGGTTTCAAACATCAACATTCACAAGACCTTGGAAGTTCAGCAAAATGGCATATTGTATGTTCTGGCATTCCATGTTTAACTGAAAGATCCCAAGTAGACCCAGTCAAATTAAAAAGCTTGAAATGAAAAAAAAACGAACTTTTTTCTTTGATAATTATATGCAATTTTCTATTTCCTTTCCAATTCTGGAATCAGAAATATAAATTTGTTTATATCTATTGAGATAATGCAATTTCATAAACAACTACCTTTTCATTTACCAACCCATTACCGTAGATGGCCCTATCTCTGTCACCCCCTCCCTAATTCTGACACCCCTTTTAATTTGGAAGAAAATATTAATTAAACCTCTTTGATAATTAAATATGTAACTTTGAAAGAAAAGAGCCTTTGTTAAATAGGGGTGTCGGAATTAGAGAGGGGGTGACGGAGATAGGGCTATCTAAGGTTTATAGAGTGAGTAAATAAAAGAAACTTTTTTGCTGATGACTCTGTAATGACTCTCACTCAGCAGAGTTTTTTTTGAATGCATGGTTCTTTAATTGTGTTTTCAAGGCATTAAAAATGATAAGATTTTGATCTAGTTGACTCGACTACTGTAAATATATGCAGTTAAAGAATTCCATAGAAAGCTCTATCTTCTTCACCCCCTCCTCTTTTATCTGACAGCTAATATCAATACAATCTTTTGACAGTTAAAATAGGTAACTTGGACCTTTTAATCTTTTCACCTTAAAATAAAAATCTCATCAACAAAGGGAAAATAGGGGTGACAGAATTAGAGAGGGGGTGACGTACCAAAATGCCCTGAATACTACCTGATGCCTCCGAACAACAACACACCCCTAAATCTCTGAAATTTTTGAGCAAGCCTGTCAAATCTTATGCTAGTCAGTTAGGTGGCTTTCAAGGAACAAAAATCCCAGACGTGTAATTATTTTACCATGTTCGGGACAGTCTGTAGAGGAGCTTTATTTTGAATAGGCCCAAATATGTCCGGGTGCGGGCCACATCGTGGGTTGTCTGAAAATGCAATCTAACCTTGTCAACCCCCGTCCTGGAAAACTCCGGGGGGATCCCGGCGAGGGTTGTCCAGAGTCATTCATTCAAATTTGGAAATTTTATCCAACTTCTATTTGCTATCTTTTAAAAATAAGCAGTCACATCATCAAATAAACCTACAGTAAAGATTTACAGAATTTCAACACAACTTTGCTTTACCTTCAGTCATGTCAACTTAAAAAATAATAAGATTTTTATTTGCCCATGCCATCACTCCATTGAAGGAGGAACTTTAACTGATTTCTTAGCCTTCTTTTATACTCATAGCCTAGTCTGTACTATATACAGTCTAGTCTGCACTTCGCCATAAAGGCTAATTATTAGAAAGTTAATTATCTCATTAATTACCTGGTTGGGATAATTTTTTCTTCATGACTGAATAGTTTATAAGGTTTACAACTTTTAAAATTAGGTTTAAATATTCCTAACCAGCAGTCTAGAACAATAGCCTGATCAGGAATTAAGACAGCTTAATTAGGACATCGATGTCCTGAATAGGACATCTGATGTCCTAATTAGGACACCAGGTTAAAATCTCAAAATCAAGAAATTTCCGCATGGAAAGAGGAAAGAGCATAAAAAATTGATGCTATATACTGATTTTCAGAAAATTCTGTTGATGGAATAGACTTGAATCTCTATTTTCATGATTAACAATTGAAAGCCTAGTCTACATCTCACAAAAACCAGAATAATTGCAATGTAGACAGGCCTTTATACAAAATCACGGAAGATTCATAATGAAAACCTCTAAAATGTAAATTGCAAGTCAACCCACCAATAGTGATTCAATTTCAGAATGTCCTAATCAGGACACCAGTTTCCTGATTAAGACAGTGTCCTGATCAGGTGGTTGTTCTAGACTGATAATGCTCTCATGTTAATTTTTTTTAATTTTCCGTTTTTAAAATCTAACAGTTTTACAAACTAAAAGTGTGACCATGGAAAAGAATTGCTGACTGCACCACACAATCATGTGACTTTATGTTTTTCTTTCACTTTCGTTTTCAAAATGGACAACATACTGCTATTCAGTAAAAATACACAGTGCAAAGTGGTAGATATATAGATAGATAGATAGATAGATAGAAGTATGGCAGAGTAATGCAAAATATCACCTGTTCACGTTACATCTGGATGCTCTTTGAACGTCTCCTGGAATGTCTCCTGGATACCCCTATACCTCCCAAAAAACATTTTTGGATTTGACCTAAATTCAGTCAGAGTAACTTCAGTATTCAATTTTATTTGCTACATCCTCACTCCATGGAGGTATATACTTTATCTGATAGAGAATGAATATTAAAAAGTTAATTACCTTGATGGGATTAAGTTTTGCAGGGATCTATTTTCACAAATTGGAAAGTTATAGATATTGTAAGGATTTATTAATTTTGCAAATTTGCCTGTTTGTAACCTAATTTCTTTCATTTCCTAGGGGTTTTCAGCAAAAAGCATCAAATTGAAAATTGAGGATTTAACTTTTGCAGAAATGGCCAAATTTTGCAAAAATTTATAACCTGGTTGAGAAATTTTACACCTACTTTTAAAAGTTGTATGTACTTTAGGGTAAAAAATTTTGGCGGATGGTGAATCAAATTTGGAAGATGCTGAAAAACTTTAATTTTAAAATGGCATAAAAACAGCAAAAAACACCTTAATATAATTCAGAAAAGTTAATTTGGCATGGACTTGATTTGGCAGATTTTTGTGACAACTGCCAAATATGTGCCAACATTATTTCTCCCTGCCAAATTTAAACCTAATTAATTATCCAGCCAGAAAAAAATAATTATCACTTAAGTTATTTGATTTCCACAAATGGAAACATGCCAAAATCAATTATTCAGCCATAAAAACATATGTTAAAAGGGCCCATGTACTTAGAAACAAACGCCCAAAAAAAGGGGGAGGGAGGATTAATTATTTACAGATAATTAAAAAAATTTCATATTTTAGATTTGTTACTATGATTAACAGTAAATAGCTCAACAAAAAATGGCAGCAAAAAATTTCATTCAATTGGATTTTGAAAGTATTTTGAAAAGAGGCTCAGCAACTGAGCCAAGAAATTTTAGGCCAGTACCTCGAATTTCAAATGAAGAAGATTTAAGTCTTAATGGTGCTGTCAGAAAAAATCAAAAGACCATCAATAATTTCATCCCTAAAGTAAGTCTTTTTTAATCCCTTTTAGAAATGTTGACAATTTAAAATAATTTTTTTTTTTAAGTTCAATCTAAGCATTGCTGGGTAAGCTTGATTATGAAATATTAAACTTATTTTACTTAATTTCTGGTTTAAATACTTTTCAGGGTGCTGCAGCAAGTGAACCACCAAACAAGAGAAAGAGCAAACAAAAAAAAAGAAATGGCAATGAATCAGGTTTCAGTTCAGATGGTTCACAAAGTCTTTCAAGGAAAAGAACACCAATGACATTACCACGAACCAAAGTGACAAGTGCTACACCGTTGGAACAACAAATAGCTTTGAAAAGACTCAAACAAAGATTAAATTTTGGGGGAGATCAAGTATGTATTCAGGCCATTTTTCATGTCTAAGTGTCCGATTATTGGACACTGCCCCCCTCACAAAATCTTTCAGGTATATTAAAATCTGTAACAAAAACAGTCTTATTGTTAAAAACTGTCCAAAAAAGTGTCCTTTTTAGTTTCCATCAGGCGCTGCCCTGCCTTTCTAGAATTTAGCCAGGTATTATCAATAGCATTTTTAAACAATTTAAAGCTCTTCCTGGCTCTTCCACAAAAAGAAGATGTTCAAACCTGGACATTTAGATATTCAGGACTATTCTTTGAATTTTGTGTTTCTATCGTTTTGGTTTACCTTTTAAGGGAGGAATTTTTTGTGGAATTTAATTTTAAATTTCAGAAAATTAATTTGCAAAATATTTACACCCTAAATTTCACCTTTTCAGGCAAAATTAGTCATAATCTAGTCATAAAAGTTAGCTTAATTAAGATCGTGGAAATTTGTTCTCACTAAAACTTCTTCCCTTATTAGGTTGATTGTCTCATTTCCTTTCGTGAAATCTTTTTATGCAACTTTTTTTTTTATTATTTCATAGAAGGAATCTAAACCAAATACAGTTCATATGAATGGTAATGTATCGGATCATCTGGAGAGCATAACAAGTAGTGTTGTGACAACCGAAAATGAAGGAAGTGAAATATCTGAGGTTTGTGTCATTATCTTTTTGTAATTTTCATTTATTAACCTGCTATAAACTGTTGCAATGAAAAAATCAAGTTAAGAATTTAAACCGTCGCCAATATTAGGAGGCTTACTTTTTTATTTAACTTAATCATTTTTCAACATACCACCTTTGATGTTATTTTGCTTTCGGTTCATTATTTCTAAACAGCGTTCTTCTGTTGTTATGATATTTATTTTTATTTTTATTTCAGATTGATACAAAAAAACTTGATGAAAGATTGGATCAAGTCAGAGTGAGTTCTTACTCTTATAAATCTAGCCATATGATTTCCAGGGGCTTTTTGAGAAATAATCCCTATGTAGGATATCCTTTAAAATTTAGTTTAAAACTTTCAATAACCTATGATATCCAGGGGGTTCGAAATTTTCAGCAAATATATCCAGGGGTTGGCGTTAAGAAAAATCAACATCCTCAACAGGGGGGGGTAGATTGTCTAAGTAATGATTCAAGCAGTTCGGTCTGGATTGCTTTGTCCAAACTTTTTTTTTTTACCTTCTAAAGAATTAAAGGAGTGTGCAATTTCTTTAAGGTCTTTACTAAATTCTTTTCATAGGACTACATACAGCAAGCTACTGGGATGTATCTCTCCTTGTCAATGTCAATGCAAAATGAAGATGTATGTTGTATTTTTTATCTTTTCTTTTCTATATTTATATTTTCTTGTTAAGAGGCTCTAAGCCTTCAAAAGGTTTTCAGGTCTTTTTTAAAATTAATGTTTGTGATTGATGTGATTTTTTAGTTAACTGCTGGTTACTGAGGTCATTAAATCTCCTGCTTATTCAGTGTAATTTATTGTTTTTTAAATGTTTCAAACAAAAAATTATTTGTTTTTAGCCAAAAAAGCCAGAGCAACTTGGAAAACTTTCAAAACTGATTCAGCAACTTAGAATTCAAGAGAAAGGCTATGTTGATCTTCTTGGCAAAACAAAGGTAACATTAAAAAAAAAAGTTACGTTATTTTATAAGATGAAATTAAAAAGTAGATAAAGAATAATAACTTCTGACTCTCTTTGCAACTCTTTTTATTCATTTTTAGGAGAGTGAAGATTCTTTTAAGAGCCAGAATTCCTCAACTGAACCTGGTTCACAGGCGGTCCAATCTGAAAGTAATGAACTTGTTGCCAAACAACATGAACTTGAGCATTTGCGTGAACAGCAAGTACTCTTGAACAAGATTGTAGAGCAGCAAAATACGGTAATTATTTTAATTTTACTTATGTTGTATAAGGCAAAACAAATTTAATTAGTTGTTCTACAGGCTCAATTGACCCTGTTTTTTTGCTAAAAACAAAAGAAGAAGAATATCAAACTTTCTGTTGCCATAAAAACTAGGACTTTAACTTTGTTCAAATTATAACTGTATAAATTCAAGCACTGGAGTATTTGAAATTGAAAAAGAAGAAACCTAACATTTCAACCTAAATAAAAGGTTGGGAAAGATCTTATCAACCCTGAAATATGAAGAAAAATATTTTTATTTTACAGACCAACCAAACCCATTTAAGTCTGATGATCTGCCTGTAGAACAATGAATTAAATTTGTCTGGCCTAATGATTCTTTTCTTACTAAATTGAATATTTTGATGATTTTGACTTTAAATTTCAAAGTAGTTTAATGTTGTTGTACTAGGCTAAGATACTTTTAGCAGCAAACATGTATTATAAGATTTAGGAGGAATAGATATTTTACTACATTGTATTTTGTATTGCTTAGCTCAAAGCATTGAAGGACAGACAAACTACACTACTGACAATGCAAGAGAATCATGAGGAACTCATAAGGGAACAAAGAAAGGTTCGTGTTTACCATGAAATTGTGCAAATTATTTTGGTTTCATTAACTTGAAATGTTTTTTTTTAATTCCATTTTATTTTTTTCAGTTGAAAAGTGAAGTGGGGGAATCTCAAGGTGATGCTACAGAAAGTCAGGTATAATATTTCATGACTAATTTCTCTGCCAAGAATTTTGTTGAATCTGTGTTCATTCTATAAGTAAAATTGGTAAATTTCTAAATTTCATTCTGCTTGAAACAGATGATCATCATCTTGTTGGTATGTTTTTTAGGAAGATGAAACACAAAGTGATGTCTCTTCTAATGTTTCCTCAAGCAATCTATCAACAAGCAATACTACTGATACTGAGGTGAATATTGTCGCTAAAAATTCAAATTTCTTTTACCCTAAAGCAAACCCTTAAAAATCCTACTCAAAAGTCTCATCCTCCCTCTTTTGAATTAATCAACCTCCAAATCTGCACCCCTGGTTCCAAAAGAAATGGTTCAAAGATCCACTGGATTCAACTGAACTGTGAACTGTTGTTTATCTCAGGGTGAAGATAATGACAATGAAGATGAAGCAAATCAAAAGCGTCTGCAACTGGAAGACAAATTAAAGTCATTGAACAACAAGAAGCATCAAATGGACCAATTAATGACCACTTTGCAAAAATTGAAACAGTCACATGCTGCTGAATGTTAGTAGAAGTGTTTGATGTTCTCTACTGAAACTTTGACTGAAAAAATGATATTGAAAAGATTTAAACTATCTGATAAATCTAGATCTTGTTTTCACTCTGGGCTGTAAAAGTTCTCCTAAAAGAATGAAGAGTATTGGAATTTGAAAAGTATTTATACAAACAATGCACAAATTTACCCTTCCGCAGAGTAAACTCTATAACCATCATTTAATGTGCCATACCCATTACTAACCTTATATAATCACTGTTTGAGAGGGCATTTTCTGAATAATAATGACATAAGTTATTATTCAAAGATATTGAAATATATATTACTGTATTTTTTTGAATGTTTTAAACCTTCTCTATGCAATTCCAGCAAACATGAAGGCTGTGTTGAATGACGACGACTTGAGTGAGGTAGCTTCAGAATTCTTTGCTGTTGCCACAGACGACGATGAAAGAGAGAGCATCACATCCAAAACAAAAGGTTTTGAACAAAAAATTAACAAACTGAATGATGTACGCGAACGTCTTCAAGAGCTGAGAGGCATTGTTGCTAACTATGAGGTAGATTGTAGTTTTCATATTGCATATTCATCGACTTTTGTTTCATGCGTAATTCTGTAAGGTTGGTTGTAGGTCAACAACCTACATTCAGGTTCCCCATCTTCATTTTTCATTGTTTCTTCCAATTTTTGAAAATGATTTTGATACTAACACATCAATTTCTTTTTCATGGTTTAGTCTGGTGCTCAACAAAGTGTGCAGCAAACAATAAACTCTAGTAAAGACAACCGTCTTCAAGCTCAGTCCATGAGAGAACAGCAGAAGCAAGCCAACACGTTGACTGGAGTGGGTGGTGCTCGGCTACGTGTGCAACCAAATGCTAACAACCAAGATATCATTTTGAATGATTTGATGACCCTTCAAGCTAGTATTGAAGAATTGATGGGTATGTCTGAAAAATTATATTAGGAAACATAGATCTGGGAATCTAAATTATTCTATTTTTTCATTCAATGCCCTTCATCTTTGGAACTACTTTAATAAATAACTATTTTTTAGCCAATTTGGCTATCCTAAATCTATAATATTCTGCAACATCTCTCACTGACCCTGATGTGTTTGTTTTGGATCTATTAGCATAAACTTTGTTGACTTTGAATTTATTTTTCAGATAACCGCAACCGTCCAATTCCTCAAGGAATCCAACGCAACAAGATCGATGTGACAAGAAATGCTCCATTGAAAAACAAAAACACTAACCAAGAAAAGAAACAATCTAACCAAGCTGTAGATTATGCTGACCAGTTGAGGTAAGTTTTAGACAGTTAATCTCGTGCTGGCTTTGGTCATATCTATTTTGTATCTTGCATGCACAAAGAAAAGGCTTTTGTCAGGCCATTTTTTACTAAGCAAAAGGGAAACTTTCGTAATATTTTATTTATTTCTTCATCCAAAAAGATTTTGGGTGACCTTAATGGGGGTTGGAAGTTTCTCTAATTTTTGATACTGGAGATGAACTTAACTTTTTAAATATTTTACTTTTGCAAGGGTGATCAATAATGCTAGGAAACAGTTTAGTAATTTGGAGAGAGCAGCTGCTAACTTGGAAAAGCAAAAGAAGAACAGCAAACGATGGATGGAGAATGCTGAAGTTGTGTCAGAACAAGAAACTGATGCTGAAAGTACTCTCTCTGCACTCCAATGGCAAGATGATCCTGAGTTCCAAAACAAAGTCAAGTGAGTTGATCACTGATCGAAATTGTCTCCCATTTGGATTTTTGGACCTACTTGGAGGTCCTATAAATTGACCTTTGTCTTTTCGTTATTAGCCTTTCTCAAGATTTTTTTATTAGTTTTTTTCTGATTTTTGCATACAGAGTATCCAGAAATCCTCGAACGGAGGCCAAAAGTTTTGCGGCCGATTTTGGCCAACAACTGCCGAAAAAGGGGTTTATTGGCATTTCTTGGAGATTCTATTATTAGTTGTTTCTGATTTTTAGTACGAGACTAGAGTACCATCTAGGGTAAAAATATGGCTTTAACACTTTTTCATGAAAAAAATCTTGTTTCTTTTTCAAATTAAAAATTAATGCTATGGCCTACAATAAAAAACAAAGCATGTGGAGTTTGGAACTCATTTAGCTTTTGTGTTTTTATTGCGCTGCATAGACTACATAAAATAATATTTAACAGTGTGACCACACAGGCTGGAAAAGCTGGGAAATGGACTGAAATGAAATTGGGCTGAAAATGCCGCAAAATCACTCTTCGATTAAAGATTTGCACTTTAATAATTTGAATACTCCACCTTAACATAGTCTGTGATCTTAAAATATCAAACACAAATCTTTCTAGGAAATTGAAGATGGCTAGGGAGAAGTTACACAATTTACAAGAGTTGGTGAAGGTTGTTCAACAAGGCGGTGGTCCTCATCTACCCATTGACGATTTGGAGGATTTAACGTTGACGCTGAGTGAAGATATTGAAGAGTCTGAATATGGAGAAAGCGAAGAAGAAGGTATTATGCTCGTTTGCTATAAACTGTAATAAAAACTTTATGGTTAATTAATTCAAAGAGTCAGTTTGCCAATATTTTAGAATTTTTTGCAGTGAAGCTATCAAAATCCCTTTTAAAAAGCAAGCTTAGCTGCTTTAAGTAATTTTAAAAATAGTTCCTAAATTCTACTTATATTTATGAATCACAAATGATTGATCTTTGTTTCAATACTCTGAGTTGTCCGTGAATGGCGATCTTCAGTTGAACCCTACTTAGAAAGTAAGTGATGATGTTCATGAGAGGCAAGTCGCATAGCATTACCCCCCCCCCCTGGCCGCAGGAGGGAGGGGGGGGGCTGCACCCAAAATTTTCCTTAAAAACGGTGGGGGCTTGAATTTAACAAAATTTTAGGGGGTACCTTTGAT
>JAUJPO010055193.1:0-14375 GCA_032270745.1 Tiaropsis multicirrata
AGTGGTTTGTTTACATCTGGTAGCAATAGCTGACCTTATTTACATCAACTTTGAAGGAAGGAGCTCATTTCTAAAAGAGTACAGACCTTTTGACCGACATTGCATGTAACCGGTAGTAATTTCTATAGAAAGCTTGTAATAAATAAAGAGAATATAGATAATTCTAATATCATGATTTTTTTATTACCAGTTCTGAAATTATTTCCACCTTTGAAAGTCAGATTATTTCACACTTTCGCAGAGTGTAGTTCTAGGAAAAATGAGCAGCAGAAAACAGCGTTGAATTATAAATGATACATTTGTTCACTTTGTTTTAGAAAAGAGGAGAAAACATTAAACTGATATTGATCTTGTTAATATTAATCAAAAACTTTGTGAATTTTTATAGAGATATTTTTGCTTTGTATATAACATAACATACATAACAGCTTAATTATTCAAATTCCTTTTCATGTGATTGTTATATGGTAAGAAAAACAAAGTAAATATATATAGAAGATAAGAAGGGTGAACATGAAAGTTTTTCTATAGAGTGAAAATCTTGTTTTTTAGCAGTTGATATGGTAACAGCTCTTAAAGAAGATAAGTTTTCCTGCTGTTTTTGGTCAGTTCAAAATTCTGATGATTCTGATTTTGAGTAATTGGGTTTAAGTAATAATATGTTCTTTTTAAACTTATATAACTACAAATACCCTCACGATTTATCACCCTTTAACACCCTTTAACACCCTTTCAAATTTTGTTGTGAGAGTAGGTACACGTTTTCTTAAAATAATGTTTTTAAATTTACTGAAAAGGAGCTGTTTTCAAGGAACTTTGTTTAGAGCTTCTGTAGCATATGTGGTAAACACCTTTTGAAGAAATTTAGATGTTTTTACTTTTCAAACCTGTATTTTGTCAGCGGAGTCACTTTGTTTCTCATGGTCAACCTGGGGAGCACTTGATCTAAAAGCTACTGTACGTTTGGACAAAGATTTGGGTTTCAAAAATCTCTACTAAGTACAATAGTTCAGTACCGTTGACTTAGTATTGCTTCAGGAACTACTGAAGTTGAAGGCTTTTTGTAATTGTGTTTTTACGATTCGAGTTGGAGTTACAGAGTACTTCGAGTTAGAGAGAACTGCATTTTGCAGTTTGAGAAACTGTTCGATTTTAAATTCAAAAACCAACTGGAGAATAGTTTTCTTAATATTCAGTTTGGGTATTTCTAGTTTCCCTTGGATTCCCTTCCTAAAAAGATCTGCCACTAAAAAGTAAAGGAAGTTTTTTTGATGTTTGATAACCTATAAAATGATCTAGTTATGTGAATAAATCAACACTGTTTGAGGTTTTGAGTAGAGGAGATCTTATTGTTTATCAGTTACGTCAATCGATCAAATCCCTTTTGGTTTAAAAGACAAATTTGAAGCTTTAGTAAGTTATAATTGTTCAAATGCTTTAGCTTATTATCAACTCTTTTATCTCCACGTGTAGGCTTCATGCACACCGTGCTAACTTGGCTTGTTAGGGTCTGCGTTAATGTCTGCACTAATGTTTTGAAAAGAGCATTTCATTGCAAGTTCAAAAACACAAAGCTAACCTATATGTTTCATGATAACTGGCACTGTGTACATTATTTGAGAAGGTCTAAATCAAATTCTTACTAAAAAACTAAGCTTATACGATTCTTATAAAAGTAATTAAATTGGAAATTCCTGAATTGAGGATTTTATGTTTTGATGTTTTATATTTATATCGGTTGTAACATGATTGTATGAGCGTATGACAAGGCTTAATGGATGGGAATGTACATTTTAAACTGTCATATAAACTACTTTGTAGCATTTTCTGCATTACCAGAATTGTTCAAAGTCACATGGTTCAAAGTCACATGGTTAAATTGTTGGTAAGAAAGTATCCAACAGGATTAATATCATTCTTTTTGGTGCAGGATGTTCTATTTCCAGTCACTATATGCATAGGTGAAGAACAGCATTTCGAACTCGAAGCGAATAGAATAGAATATTCTTTTTAAACTGAGAGAGAAAAGAGCTTTGGAACCGGAATTGAGTTCGGTGTAAATAAAGCTTTAAAATCTTTTTGGTCTTTGAAATAGGACCTATGATTTGTTTAAGATATATTGTAAAGAAAATCACGAAGCATTATTTTTCATTCAAATTTTAGCTTTTTGCTGAATTTGCTTTTGACGATTTCTTTTATAATTAGATTGCAAAAATATTGTAATAAAATTGCAATAAAATGCTTAGCCGTTTCCGTTTTCAGATCAATTTACACCAGTATGCAGTAATTCGATATAATTAAGAATGCATCATTAAAGCTTGTAATTACATTATTATGTGTCTTGACAAACTGCATTCATTTATAAATGATTTTCAGCAGCGCATATGAATAAGTTTTAAATCAGATTTCTGTCACATCTCTCTGCTAGAGGTAGAACATTTGCTTTTGCACAATGCTAAACTTTAATTATAAATGCTTCATATTGGCGTTCTACAAATCAAAGATAAAAGATATCAATACTTGATTAATAATAAAAACGTGTTGTTGTGTTGAACGCAACAGGAAAATATTCATTAAATCTATTCTTGAATAAACTACTTTACTGAGAGTAGATTTCGAGAATGAAGTGATTTTTTGACATAATTCAGGACGTCCAAGATATTTTTTAGAGAATTGAAAATATAGTGGAATCTCTCTATAACTATAATTAAACAGTAGTATGCGTTATATAAAGATGTCTGCTTTTATATTGAGATTCATTCCATTGTAATATCAAAATAATTTCGTGAAATAAACTTTCGCGAAAAAGGGTCAGATTTGCGAAAGTTTCTCTCGCGAAAGTTCTTCCGATTGAAGTAATTGATTTTACAGTTCTTGAGTCATTTTTCAATTTTATTTAGTAGACCGCATGTTAGAAAATTATTGTGTCAACCATGCAGAAAATTTTCTGATGAATCGTCAGAATTTGTTGATCTCATTAACGTTAATGTTAGAGCGTAGTATTTTGTGGTTTGCTGATAGAGTTGATTACGTTCGCAGTTTCTGAGAACATTTTGATTATATAGTTTGGCTAGATTGTCTTCTTAAGTGTTCCTTTGTACTTCGATGTTCTTTGAAGCAAAAGTCAGTTGGCTAGAACTTCCTTGAATTTACAGTAAAGCACCGAATAGTTTTGCTTTGTTGCGTTCTATGCCTCTGTTGTGTTAGCATTTTGATTTCTAGAAATAATATAATTTAGTGAATAGTTATTTCTTATACTAATTTCTGGTAATAATATCATTTAGAGAATAATTAAAACATTTTTAACATGTCACCACCGATGTACCGCGATTCATCTTCTGGATATTGGGGATTTCCCTCTTCAACTATGGATTGGTGTGAAGAAAATTATGCAGTTACTTCTTATGTCGCTGAATTTTGTAAGTTGTGTTGGACTGTCCGGTTAGATTGTCCGTGAAAACAGTCCAAGCTGATATTAATGATATTGATAGTATCGTTGATATTTTCCTACTGAATTTTCCTTTTATCTATTATATTGCAGATTTCTAATACCCATTTTCTTAGTCAATCACAATCTCGATTTCGTTTCTTTTTACCGGAACCCATGAAATTCAGACCGATTCTTTATATGCTCTTGTTTAACGGGGCTCGGAATATATATTTGAAAGTTTGGCAACCATATTGTCTTCTGGTCTTGAAACATCGGCCTCGGGTTTCAACCGTCAGGAGTTTTTCTCCGTCCTTCATCTGTACCTGCACCTGCCTGCACATAACATTATTCGTGATTTTTTCTTATAGGGAACACAGTCAGTAACGTTATCTTCATCCTCCCTCCACTCTTGACGGCTTATCATTTATGGAAACACAAATTATCCGAACTCGGTCCTATTGTTTGTTTCCTTTTGTTGACAGGTAAGGATAATTTTAAATGTTTTTACTCTGTAAAATGTTTTGGTTTTTTGAAGTTTTTGAGTAAACCACGACTAAAATGGTAGTCTTTTTTAATATAAGTTGTTGAGCCCTGTTTGAGCGCTTAAAGAGAATTTAGATAGATTTGTGAATGAAAAGTTAGGATCGTTTGAAGTACCCACCCCTGGTAAAACGACGCCCCTGAAACATGTTAATGATGATAACTTGGTTCATCTCTTATAGTTGTTGGTTTTGGTTCATTCGCTTTTCATTGCACACTTCTTTATCATTCACAGGTAAGTTCAACAAACACGCTATATTGATTTCATTTCAATCATCTCAGTTTTCTTGGGATTCGTTTTTAAACACTACCCGTTCAATAAAGTCCGGCTGTTATTAAACCAGCATTCCATTAAAACACAGAAAAGAGTTTCATTTCATAAGTAGTATATCTGTATCTAAAATTTTCTTTCTTTTTTGGTTTAGTGCACTGCAGTTTAATAAAACAAAATGTTAAACTAAAATAACTTTAAAATAATTACTTAATCTGCATAAGATATATCTGTGGATTCGGTTGGTCGTTTTGAGTCATAATTATAAGTTGGTTGTTTTGAGTCATAATTATAAGTTGGTTGAAAAAATGGTTTATTTCTTGATTCCATAACTGATAGAGTTGGGCATGTGGGCTGTTTTCTTATGCTGTCGTTTGTGTGAAGGTTTTTCCTCGATTTCGTTTGATTGGACGTTCTTGCTGCACTTGTCCTGATTTTCTTTTGTGTACTCGTGTATTTATAAGCCCCTTTTCTTGGTCTTTGATCCCGGCGAGCGTAAGGTATAAGAGCAGGTTCTGTTGAATAGTAGAGGTATACTGGGGGCCGTTGTATCGAACGTTGTCTAAAAGAAAAACTCATTATTTATAACTTCTATTGATTTTATACTTTACTGTCTGGCTAAAGGAGAAGCAACGGATAGTATTCTCTTGGTGATCAAAACTGAAACTAATTACTTTATTGAATGAAGACTTCGTGGTTTCGTGGTCCAGTTCGTAAAACCGCAAAATTAAAACATCGGTAAAAATGTATTTCGAGCTCGACCGCGAAATTTTCATGCAATAAGGTAGTCAGGTAGATCATATTCGAACTTATCTTAACCCTTAAGAATGGTCAGGTGATTGGGTGCAATTATACTGCAATTAAATCATGATCAACTTACCTTAGTTTCGTTTCTACATCTTTCTCTAAAGAAATTTGCTTCCAATCTTTGAGGACAATCAGTTTTTGACTGAAATGATGTTTAAGAAATTTTATCACAAAACTCATGGCTATGTTGTTCTTTGTTGCTTAACTACACCTTCACGTTCTGCTTTCACGATCTTTATGATTTACTTCGGATGCTTACTTCTATCTTTAAGTCCGTACTTCCATTTTTTACTTTCTCTCTATAAGTCATTTTCAGTTTCCCTCTTATCCACTTTTCATTTAAATGCCTATTCAATTTGAATATTTCTTTTATTTATTAATTTAAAGTCGTATTTATTTAGTTATAGCTTCCCCAAGTGACGTAATTTAAGCGCTCGTGATTTTACCTCTTACTGTAAAATCCCCTAATTTACTTTAATAGACCTTGTCTTTGGAAATTTCCAAACGACCTCTCTTTAAATACAATATTTAATAATACACCTCAGTGGGACATGGAAGAAATTTACTTGTAAAAAATGATCAATTCGGGAATAACCACATTCTGTACCAGACTATCGTTCGTTTCTATACTCTTTGCATATTTTCGTTTCCCGTGAAGTAGATCTCTGCGGAGAAGTGTAGAAAATTCGTTTTTTCTGCTGCCGCCTCGATATCCCATAAAATTTCACCCGCGCTTCACCACGTTTGTTCACGCAAAATCTCGAACTGGAAATTGCGAAATACTTATTCAACTGAACGCAAGAAAGAAAATTAGATTCGAAGAATTACCTAATGTAACTATGAGTTCGACATAAATTATTTTGTCTCCTTCTGTAAATCACCTAATTGACTTTATAATTATTTCCCTTTTTTTGTCTCTTTAAATACAATATTTAATTATACAACGCAGTGGGACATGGGAAATATCTTGTCAAATTTGTCAATTCGGGAATAACCACTATGGATTTCAAAATACCCAGCTTTGTGTGTTTTTTATAATTTTTTTTTCAAGGTTTTTCATGATTTAATAAATTAAAGGTTATTTTTCTATTTTATATCCATTTTATGAGTACTTTTAAAGTCCACTTAAAGTCCATTAGGGTCAATATTTCAAATAAAAGGAAAACCACTTGTCTTTTTTACACAGATTTCCTCACCCTAATTTTCTACTTTAATCAATGACACATCGGTTTTGTATTTTTTTTCTTCCATTTTTTCTTGTTTAAAAAAGCAATACGAAACAAGTAGTAAATTTTAAATAACTTACAAATAGATAACTTATATACCCAAATTGTAATACAAATACAAAATAGAAAACTAATTTAAACTTCATTAATTCGTCCTCGCCCTCCACGCAGGAGGTCTGAGTGCGATTCTTACTCAGCGCTACGGTTCACTTGGCAAGTGAATGTACGTTCGCCCAGGATAACCCATGTGAGGGGAATTGGTTACTATCACTCTGATACGAGAGTATGGGGAGATATGCCAGAAATTGTATGTGGGGTGGTGATCGAGTAATGTCATCAATGCGCTATGTCTCTGCTGTTGTTGTGTCGCGAGCACATGGGTAGCGCCATGGCATAGAGTAGGCGGTAACTATCCCGGAATATGACCCATTCCGTACTCCGGAGGGCCTACTAATCGACGCTTAATATATCTGTGTTTTCTGTTGGTTGAAGAGATTTTTTCTTTCGAAGTGTTCGGTTGTTTGTTTGATTCCTGCTAGCGAGGGGTACAAGGGCAGGTTCGGTTGTGTAATACATGTATAATGGCGGTAATTGTCTAAAGAAAATGTTCAATATTTTAAACTTGAAACAGAGTACCGAGCCCCGGCCGTGGAGCAGGGAAAAAAGAGTACAGCGATGTGCCGCTGGTCGGTGTCTTATTTTGACTTTCGTGAATCACTGGTGGAGTCGCAAAAAAATGGGAAATCAGACCCAAGTAGCATCCCCTCTTTTTTAGAAAATTTGAGGTAATTATTGAGATTTTTAGGAAAACTTTTGAATTTGTACCCCGTTGTACGCAGTGCTTTTTGTAACATTTTACGATACGAAAAAAGGAACCCGGTGAAGACCTTTATAAACCTGATTTTGAAACTTACCGTAATTTCCTTTCGGCATCTTGTTCCATTACAATTTGTTTCAAATCTTTGATAACGGCCAGTTTGTGACCAAAAAGATCTTTGAAGATCTCTTTGAACAGATTCATGTTGACACTGTACTCTACTTGTCGACTTCTCTAATGCTGGTGTGAAAATGTTTTACTGTTGGTAACGCGAACGGGTGGGGTTTATATAACCTTTTAGTCCTCATAGAATTTCCCCTCTGTTCTCTTCTGAGAAAAACCAAACAATGGAATGAATTTGTACCCCGTTGTACGCAGTGCTTTTTTTAACATTTTACGATACGAAAAAAGGAAACCTTTAAAATACCTTTAAAATATTTTGTGTCCTACTTGCTTTTTTATTTGATCGATTGAGGTACATCATTTAAGCACTGGTTATAAATTTCCCTTTTTCTTTTTGTTTTACTATAAATATGGTTGTTTGATTTTTTTTTATATATTTATAAAAACGTCACCTTTTCAAACCATCATGTCAATTCGAGGAAACATGCAATGACCAGTAGTTTAATAATCTTTTGTTCAATCAATTTTTGTTAATTTCTCAAAACATGGTTTTTTTGGTTAGCAAATGTTTATTTTAAAATACCCAGCTTGCTTTGCTATGTGACCAGTAGATATTTCTAAATGATCATCGAGAACGTCCTACTGTATCGCAAGGGTCACAATCTTTTGAGAAGTACCTTATCGGTACAAATTTTGGCGGATTTGACGGTTCGGGTCACAAACCCCCAAATTTAGTACCCGCCAAAGTTCCTTTTTCTTGCGAATCGCAACTTAAATTCACGCCAAATTAATATTTTTGAATAAATAAATCTTAATTTTTTTGCTGCTTTTAGACCATTTCAAGGTTAAAATTTTCAGCTACCAGTACCGCCAAATTAAATTAAATTCCCTATCAAAAAAACTTTTTCTGCCATCCGGCAAGATTAGTACCGGCCAAAATTTGTACCAACTAGATTTGAAAGATATTACAGATATCCCAGAACAAGAATATGTTTGCCCGGAGAACGCATTTCGAAAAGCTATTTGAACTTAACGAAAAACGTTTCTTTTTTCTAGTTATTAGACGAATTACCGATGATTTATGGCACATGCGCAATGCTGTATTGTATGTAAGTATCTTTGTAGTTCTCTTACAGTTAATTTTGACCCCTTCCCAACTCACATCATCAGCAGAGTACAGGTAGACTAGAACATTGGGGCAAAGGGAACCAATTTGTTTACCAAGCGATACCTATATTGGCTTTTTGAGTCTAATCTTTTCTTTCCATCAATGGTTTTAAATGTCAACTCCTTCTTAACAAGGTAATTGTCTACCGAAATCGGAATCAGAGTAACATTTGCTCGTATTTTTGTTTGTTTCAGCATTGAAATTCAATCACCAAAGAACAGTGTCAATAAAACATTAATCGTTGTTCTTATATCCATCTCACTCGCCATCACTCTTGTAAGCTTTCTCTCTGATGTTCGTTTTCAATTTTCCCGCCGGGTAGTTCGTCTTGAGTATGATGCCAATCATTCATTCCCTCTCTGATGTTTTTTTTAAATTCCCCTTGAGGCTGATCATCTTGAGTATGATGGGTGGTGCATTCATTTCCGGCTTGTATGATGTTGTAGAGGGCTCTTTGAGAGATCATTGTTTAGTGTTTAAAGTTTAAGGGAGTAATAGTGGAGGGTATGGAGCTTCCAAATTGAGCCCATTGAAGTTTTCCGTAGTAAAATCTCTTAAACAAGTTTGGAGAACGAAGCATCGAGACAAAAATCAGTCTCTTTTATTCAAGCAATTTTTAGAGACTTTTGTACTAAAGAACGACATGGGCTCAATTTGGAAGATGAATTATATGAGTAATCGAATACACTCTTGATGTTTTGGTTTATTGTTTACGTTCTTTTGTTTTAGCTATATGGATCACTTAAGAATCCGCTCATCTTTCTGGTAAGTCATATCTTTACGCCCTTCCCACCCAAGTCCCGCCCTTTTGTGTCGCAATGAAAAGATATTGAGACTTTTATAGATGGATGGGTTATCACTGATGTTCTTGTACAATCAGCTAAAGTCACGTGACAATTATTATTATCTTCTTGGACCTTAAGCGTATAGGATTTTGGTATTACGGCTGTCTGATTACGGGAATTTTTTAGTTCGGATTTTAGGTGTAATTCCGGATTTCTGAAATTGAGAACTTCTTCGGTTTTGATAGAGGATATAGTCATGTAGTAGTTAGACGGAAATATTGAAACTTTTTAACGAAATTTCGGAAATTGGGCAAAATCTATCGGTAGCTTCGTACGCCCCCACTTTTTGAACCACTCGCAAGTTTTGTTTCAAAACCATTTGATATCGTAGTTAATGAATTTGCTCATTTTTGACGATCAATACTTTGTCATTTTTTAGTGGAGTTATGGAATCATGGCTGCTGCTTTGTTTATTCTCAATATCCGTGGTTGTATGTAAGTTGATGATTTTTTTTTTTTTTTAATTTAATTTTTATTTCAACTGTTATCCTCAGTCTGTTTGCTCATAAAAAGTATGCTACCTATCTATATTTCAGAGTTATCTCAAACCCTAATTATCCTATGTTTAATTAAATGGCCTTACGTTGGAAAAGTATTTTCGAGTGGAATACTGTTTTAAAATACGAAAATATGAAAATATGAAAGTGACCTATTTAAACAAAGCAAAATATGGGAGAATTGGAACTTATGTATAATTCTGAAAATTTAAGTGGCTCGCATATGATATTAAAGATATTGTAACGTCAGCTATTTCTGCTGTTCAAATTCTCTTAGTCGTTTAGAAACCAGATGTTCATCTCCATGTTTTTTATGATAAATGTAGACCAACACTGACGTTTTTTTCTTCTTTTTTCAGTAAATATGATGGTTCACCAAAACTTTTAGCTTTAGCCTCATTCAAGTAAGTAATACTCGTATCATAGTGGCCACGCTCCTGGAATATAATTTTGCGGATCTTGGGCTTTTTATTGTTATAGAACAATAGTCTTTTGTTATAAAACAATAGTAACCGCGAAAACCACAAAAATTAGTTCCCACAAAAATTTGTACCATTACGATACTTGAACTACTTAACTTAACTGGACGATAGTGAATACCGTTCGAACTTTTATTCGAATGTTATTCCATAATCAAATTAACCCAAATTTAACAGGTGGTTGGTACCGTACTACATAGTCATGTTTCTAATCTCTGTTATATTTTATAGTTACGGATTTGGTTTTATCTTATGGAATATTGATAATGAGCTATGCTACCGTGTTCGGTAAGTTTTTTTTCCTTTTTGTTCATGGTTTTTCAGAAATTGTCGACGACTGTTTTATACTTCTTTCTGAAGATCCGTGTTACTGTCCTTTCATTTTGAAATCTGATCATTTTACCCGCACTGAGTTTTCGATAAAGTTGAAGGATCGATGGCTTTTCTTTCATTTTGAACCGACCAAAATAAACTAATAAGGAATGGCCTAAGATTTATGATCTTCCGTTTCATTCATTTCTAGTGACGTGCGAAAGAGTTTACCTGTTATAATATCACCTGTCACTCAACTCCATGCATGGTGGCATTTCTTTGCCGGGTTGGGTACCTTCCTTACTATCATTTTCATGTAAGTATTTACATGACTCTCTACAGAGTCTTTTTACTACAGCAGTAGTCAAAAGGTCTGTAGACTTTTACAAACGTGCTTCTTCCTTCGAGGTTGATGTAAAAAAAAGGTCAGCTATTGCTACCGTATCTCAAGAGACCACTTTCAAGTGACGTGATTTTGGTAATTTTGGTGATTTTCTGTTATTAAAAAAAATTTCTACAACCATATGACCGCGACCTGGTACCAGGTTCGAAGTATCGTCATCAGAACACGAGGAGTTGATCCTTGAAAGTGATTACTACTTACGTCTAATTGTGTTCTCCTATGTTCGAGCTTTTGCTAGCTACTATTTGTTCTGTTGTTTCCAGTCTTTTCATGTCTGCGCGGTAGGATTTTTCATCAATTTTAATTTTATATTTAATTCTATTTCTTTTTTCTTTTAGTATTCATTTACGCTTGACGTGTTTGGGAGTAAACCCCTTCTTAAAGGTAAGAAAACATTTTGTTACTTTCTGATCCTTCAAACTCTTAATCTTGCCTAAATACAGTAGTTCTACCTTATGGTTTACTGTACGGGCTGATACTGGCAAACTGTTTTCTCAAAATTTTATCCGAGAATGAGGCTGGCTTCCATAGCAGTGGTAATGTGACTTCATGATATAATTTATCTGTAATCTTTTTTCTTTCTATCTAGTTCTTGTTTGGATTCTTCCCATACTATTCACAAAAAGTTGGCACACTTTACGAAAATAAGCAATATCAGCAAGACATTAATGGAAATAAGACCATACCGTCGTCTGTCAAACTGAAAAACGGACGCACTAACAATAGTGTTGGAAATTTCGCTCGGTTGCTTTAAAATTCTTCCAATTTTTTATGATTGCGATATCTGCTTGAAAATATACGTCACGAATCGAGGTTGCAATCTGGTTTATGTGTCGTGTAAATGATGGGGCTCGCGTCTTTTTACTTTTAGTGGCCTCATCATTAAAACATGTAGCAAAAAGAAAATGTGGATTCGACGACTGGAGATTGAACAATAATTGAAAGTTCAAATGACGATTTGTCGGAATGCAATTCTTTTCTTGATTTTCTTTTTATATTCAAAATGATTATTTATTACTTTTTTACTTAAAGTTTTAATTATTTGAAACTTTTGTTTTTCTTTATTTTGTACATATTATTTTGGATGAAATATTTAGCGATTTGACTGATTTTTAACCAATTTTTCATCATTCGCTCTGTATTATTTATCATTCGCTCTGTATTATTTTCTTTTCGTATTTCTAATTATACGAGTTGCTAAAATTCTATCTTACTGCTACATTAAGAGAAGAGAATTTGGCGATCGGGCCAATTCGCCAATTTTGGCATATATTGGCGGAATTTATTTTGGCGACTTGAGAAAACAAAGTAGCAAACAACACCTTTAAGGCTTATATTTTCAAAAAGTTTAATTTGGCGATTGACCTAAAAATTTTAATTTGGCGAGAAGTAATTTGGGCAAATTTTTTCCCAATTCGCCAAAATTACTTCTCTTAAGTTATATTACGCTAATTCGTTATATTTTTTGTGTGGAATTTTCTCCTCAAAATCAAGAAAAAATACTTGGATTTTAAAGATGACAGACATAGAAATTATGAATGTATGAAGCTTATTATGTATCTACTTTTCGAATGTAAATTTTATTGACTAATTTTGAGGAATTATCTAATTATTTAGGGGACTTTTGTAAATAATGCAACAAACCAAATATTTTGTACAACTTAGGCTCATGTTCCAAACTGAAAAGATATAGATTTTCATGAAGAAGAAATGGATTTCCATTAGTTACGGTTTAAGGTATGTCATCGCCTCATTCTAAAAATATTTGCTGTGAAAGTCAATTTTCATGATATTTTTGCTATTAAATTTATGATTTTTTTTGACGTTTAATTCCATATCTCAAAAAAGACTCTTTTTTTTAAATGAGGCAACGTATTTAAAAATTGTAAAAATTTTCCCAAAAATCTTCGGCTTAGGGGACTTGGAACTTTTAGAAGCTGACTATATCTGTTATTTTACGTAAATATTTGTAACAAAATCTTTCTCCGTTTTTCAAAAATTGCCAAAAATTAGGCTCATTGGATGTAGAATTTCATAAGCTCTCTGAAAATATATACTTTTAATATATAAATTTTACGTCATCACAAGTTATCGATGAAAAGGTCAAAAACCTCAAATATCGATTCCGAAAGTAATGACATACCTTAATTCCTTTGGGACCAATTATTCCCACGAGACTAATTCTTTTGGGACCACTTATTCCCGAGAGAATAATTTCTTTGGGACCACTTATTCCCTAGAGACTAATTCCTTTGGGACCACTTGTTCCCTAGAGACTATTTCTTTGGGACCAATTATTCCCACGAGACTAATTCCTTTGGGACCAATTATTCCCACGAGACTAATTCCTTTAGGACCAATTATTCCCAAAATCGTTATCAATTATTCCCGGATTAATTTTACGACACCGAAACTTGGGAATACCGTGCGTCTATAAAAAGGGTACCGGTCATATTTGGATGATAGACACGGTTATGCAGTCAGATGGCATTTAAAGATGAAACTATTCTATAACCAAATATCATCGCTACTCTCTTTACATACATACAGCATTAAATAACAATTAAAAAGTTTATGAATTATTATCGCTGTAACATTATTCTACCATGAAAAAAATCTCATGAGATCTTCCACAAGTCACATTTTGTATTAACTTATAAATAAAAAAATAAGAGAAACAAATTAGACTGGTTTATAATCTAGCTTAGTTTCCAACTTCTTGTTATCGCTCAATTTGCGGACAGCTTTCATAAAATCTTCTTGAATCACATAATCACGCTCGCCACGAATTGCAAACATACCTAAAAAAACATAACATTTATTTGAGATGAGTTGATGCCGAAATTCAACCCATACCCATACCAAGAGCCCTTTTACATTAGATACATTTATACCGGGTGTCCCAAACAAAATTTACACAAATTATGCTTTTAACTATTACACCCCAACTGAGGCTCTCCTGTTTGTAGCTCCTTTATAAAATACGCATAAAGATGTATCAAGCGGATTAAAAAAATGCAACTAAAACATTAGAAGGTTGAGGTGAGAAAACTTGAGAAACCTACCTGCTTCTGTGCATACGTTTCGAAGATCAGCTCCGTTAAACCCGTCCGATAATTTCACGATGGCTTCGTAATCTGCAAAGAAAGATTGAAATTTTCAAAAAAAAAGTTCGTGTGAGGTGTAGATTGAATTAGAATACATTTTTTATAATTTGAAAAGACAAACAAGACAAAGAAGACCTAAACTCTATTATTTTAAGAGGAGTAAGGGATTATTGCTTACCCATTTCTCCGTGTTTAGTGATGGGTGCTGAGTGAATTTTCAAAATATCCATTCGTCCTTGCTCGTTTGGAAGATCGATGTCTGTTAAATGAACATGGTAGAGAGCATGAGAGTTAATTGATGATTATGCAGCATTGGGCTTTTCCAGAAATTGTCCGTGGGGGGGGGGGGG
>JAUJPO010055204.1:0-14373 GCA_032270745.1 Tiaropsis multicirrata
ATTTGAGTAACACACTCCTTCAGATAGTTTGAAAAAGAAATGTTCAAAATAATCCACAATTGTAAAGTTTTTGGGTTCGATTCAAAATTTATTCATTAGACATAGCTACTCCAGTAGCTTACCACGAACCCTGGCTGATGCAATTGTTAACAAAAATGCTAGTGTCCAGGACATCGTATACATCGGATCTGCAAAAGTAGACAAACATGGTAAATTCGATGGCGCTCGCTTCGTTTCCCTTTTTTATATTTTTGTTTTGACAATGTCAATTGTCTAAAGAACAAATCGACATTGGTGTTTTGACGACCACTGCATATCCATTTGACCGTCGTTCCATTTTCATCATCATTTTTGCCCATAGGCAAAAAGCTTAAGCGACGGTCCAAGCGTTTCCAGACTGCTTCATTCTCAATTCGCATCAAGAGAGCCATGTGTTGACTACACTAGAAAACACACCAGCCACTTTTTAATTTTGATATAGTGGCTGAGTTGCAGTGAGGATGCCAAAGTGGAATCCTCGGCTTTAATTGATTTTTACTACATTACTCGGCTAAGAAAAATGTTGAAATTCTTTTTAGTAAATACGAACAAGGAAATGTAAACAAGAAGTTTGCGAAATTTGAATGGTTATCACTGCAAAAATTCAAAATGGTTGCTGTAACCATGCTACTTTTTCATCAGAATCATTATGACTACACCGACTCTGAAACTCAAAGTCAAACTTAAAATTTAATCTTCGATCAATTTTTCATACTCTTTCAATGTATCAACATATTAATTTATCATTCATGGATACTATTTTCATTGAAAAATGGTAACTTTGAGCAATTTAAATTTAGATTTACTTTAGAAATCACCGGCGGAAAATATTGCGTTCGCGCTAAAACAATCATTTTCATTTCTTCCAAATTTGACACCCTTTTAGTCTTTTAAGAGATATATCATTTCCTGACTACAACACAGCAGCATTCTTGAAATCAAATTTTAAAATAATCACTTAGCAACCTAATAGGTAATACTTAGCAACAATTAAATTTTATTAACATCTTTATAACGAATAATTTGAGGCGAAAATATTCTTTCAGGATCAATCGATATTCTTAATATTTTGTATCGAAAGTGCGGGTCACTTTTTTGTCGTTTACAAAATCGTGGCAAATACTTTCAAAAGACTCATCTCAAATTGAAATATTTTTATTGCGATCGTTATCAAGCAGTATCAAAAAATGAAGGTATATTATCGATTTTATGTTTTCCATAATTTCTTTTAATACTCCTGGAACCTCTCTAAAGCGGACACCATTGATGGTCCGCTTTATAGAGAGTTCAAGGAAAAGTGTCCGCTTAATAGGGTTGTCCACTTTAGACTTGGTCTTCTTTAGAGAAATCCCAGCACTCTGTTTTTGATGTTTTCAAGTTTTTAGAAGGATTCCTACCATTTATTACTACTCTGGCTCTGGATCCGACTCGCTAACATATTAATTCCCGATATTTTCGATCCCAGGATATATTCTTTTCCCATCTCTTCCCCTGTTAATTAATTTGGACACATTTTCGAACGAATATTCGCCACAAACTTGTTGTAATTATAATTTCTACAGTTCATTTGTTTTTATACTTTGTTTATTGATACAGTTATTTTAAAAGAACTTCAAAATGAAAAGCATTTCCAACCTCCCCCCCTCCATGTTCTGGCAATTCTAAACCCCAATCAAACTTAATAAAATAAGAGGCCAGAAAGTATTTTGAGTATTTTCAACATATAAGATCATTTTGGACTATTAGGGTGTGCCATAGAAGAACGCCATGTCTCACTAGCACGAGGAAAATTTACTTTTCTATTGTTAATATACGTCAATGGCGATATGAAAATTAGGATATTTTTTGTCAATGGGGGAATTCCAAATCTTTGCAATCTTTGCAATCGTCTTTGTGTCAATTCAGTAGTAAGCATCATGAGGTACTCAAAATTTTTGACGAGGAGTGTTAACTTCCATATAAGGAATATGAGGAAAAGAAACACTCTCCGTCAAAATGTTTGAGAACCTTCTGCATCCGCCACTGCGGGATATCGAAGTTTTTAATTAATGTATGCGTGAAAGTAAAAGAAATTCATTTATAATCAATAGTCACACAACAACCTTTCAACCTTGTTTCAACGTCCAAATAATTCTAATGCTGAAACAACGGTCCTGCCAGGATACTTAATCTGAAAATTCCAATTTCATCTTTTAGTCTTCAATAATCAGTCTTGCATGCGTTGTGATGCTCTTCTTAACAACAACCCTCATGGTCCAACAATCAGCTGCTTACGTCATCAACGCGAGAGACGTCTACCACACACGTAACTACGAAGGATGTCATCGTGAAGTTGACGGCGAATACGGCGCGTGTTTAGGAAAAATCAACGGCGCAATGACGGAAGACGAAATGTTGGCCGTGAAACGGCAATGCGATCGCTCCAAAAAGGAAGACAAAAGTAAATGCCAATAACTAGATCACACGGAAATGTGAGCTGGGCACCTTAACTGTATCTAATTTTAATTAAAAATATTATATATGCGATTCTCATGAGATATAACACCAGTGATGGATACAGAAGCTACTCAAAACTTTTGGCGGATAGTTTTTGCTTCCAAATAAGGAATACTAGAAAAAGCAAACCAAGACTTTTGCGAACCTTCTGTATATGTCACTAAAATCAAGGAGTTGAAATGACTGAATCAAATAGCAAGAGTTTAATATTACACGATAAATAGTCTCTTTAGGTAATAAATCACGAGTAAAAGCACTAAGAAATATACAATTAATCAGGAATGACAGAAAGCCCTTTTTACACCACCCATGCCATTACTAAAGTTGGATAGTTAGAAAAGTGGCAAATATTCACTATAATTCACTATGATTTTGATATCACTATATGATATTACCAACATGTCAATCAACGGAGATTCTGAATAATTTACTGTTGTATGACTTGTAATTCTTGTTTTATAAAAGTGATTCATCTTGCTTATATATTTTCGAGATATAACTGAAATGGGTACCTAGCTCATGTTGTCCAGAGTAAAAGTTAAATTATTTTAACGGATCAAAATAATATTTTATGTTTTGTAACTAAAGTTTTGTAATTTAAAATACAATCGAACACGTCTACTGCGCATGTGTGAAAATACATGCTGAAATGAAAAGATCAATAATTTCCTTAAAAAGCATTTCTTACCAACAAACTGGGATCCACCCTCACTTTGCCACACTGGCTACTCTTATACTCCAGTAGAAAAATCACTGAAAAAGGTTTTTCGTCCCGGTGGAAAAATGGTTTGTCACCCTAGCTCTCAAAAAGAATATAAGAGCTGCCAAACTGAAAATATGATGAAAGAACAATCAAATATCATGGGCTTTTCCAGAAAAATCCATATATTCCCACTGTTGGAGATGTCGATTTATTTAACACCAACCCACTGGATATCCATGCCGAAAATTTCGAACCCCCTGAATTTTCTTGGTCCTCAAATTTTAACCCCTTGATATATCCTAGGATAATGACTCCAATGGATATCTTTGGTCTTCAGATTCTTACCCCCTAGATATCCTAGGATATTGAAAGTTTCGAACCCCCTGGATATCCTACATATCCTCAACGGACTTTTTATGAAAAAGCCCCATGAGTTCACTGAAAAAACATCATCAATTGATTTGATTTTCACCCTATTTTCGTACCCGCCGGTGCACATGGGTGTAAATGTGTTTGTCAGATATATTTGGGCCATTACTCTGCCTCAATATCAACTGAGAAAATCAATCGTTTATATAATTTTCTATTTCAATTTTTCATTCTTAAATTGTATATTTCCATTTAGAATCCAGGAATTTATGGATATTAAAGGATGAGAATTGCCTATTCAGCTTTAAAAAATCAATGCCCGTTTAAGGAAATTTGGAAACTGTATTTATAAAAAACATTCATGTCAACTTTAAGATTGTCAATTGGAATTGGATTGACGGAGAAATAATTGTTTAAGATGATACTGTAAGAGCATTTCAGTGAACTCAATCCTCATCCTTGTTTTCCGAATTCCTATTTTTAAAGATAAACTATAGAGATACAAACATTTTTATCTATCTTGACACTAAGAATCTTTTCCAAGCAGACTACATAGAACGTTTTTCGAACGTATTTTCAACGACTGAATAACGTTTCCGTGCTTGATGATGGATGAGTCATTAAAGTTCAATTGAAATGTTGTTCTTTGCATACTGATGTTCTTTGCTCATAAATAAGTTCACATTTGTGATTTTTGATCAATCCTCGGTATTCTTGCAATTTCGTTTTTGTTTTCGTATTGAACTCTTTGATCAATTGACGGCACTGAAAAAGAAAATAAACATTTACAACCTCGGTTCCCGGGCGAACCGTTGGTGAACGCGCGGGAAAATGAGATGCAAAAAGAAGGCAAACGTTTAAACGATGTCCCTAATGTCTATTCCCTTATCCCCTATGCGGTACGAGGTTGAAACATTTAACAATTTTAAAACAAATGTTTGAGGGACATTGCGGGATGATAAAAACCAATGCTATTTGGTAATTAATGTTGATGAACTAAAGAACCAAGCTTGTTTTGAACGTCAGAACGTTAAATTGGACCTTGATACAATGATGAAATAACGTTTTGTGCCTCCTGGAAAGGTTACACTGTCAACTACTCTCTGTTAGAGTCAGAATTAAGCAAAGTTAGGAAAAAGAAACTCAATAATTCTATGTAGTTTTTTCTATAAGTTCATGTGCAAAGATGTTTTTGGTTCTGTTTTGTGGCTTGCAACACTGCGGGTTTGCAATAGTCTGAATACGCTGTGATTCCTTACTTATTCTTATGGTAAGAAGGACACATATCTACAACGCTCTATCTATTTGTCTCTATTTTCAAGTAGTAAATAACCCAGCAGACAAAAGTATTATTAGTTAGTTTCTACGTCTTTACGATATTTCAACGTTGGAAAGACATGGTCTTGTGCACCTGCTGGGAAATACTTTTTCATTCTAACCTTTATTTCTTCTTCTTTTGCTTCTTTAATACAATTTCCAAAATCCAATCCAGGGTTATTGATCATTCCTCCATAAGGTTTCGCCACAACTGATGTCCTCCCCATCATAGTTGTTATGACAAGAAGAACTACTAGAGCTGTGAGTAACTTCATCTCTGATCGTTTTGTACAGTAGTTGTTATTTCTATGTTTGTATCTTAAAATTAAGCAGTTTAGAGATTATTTAGCCATGGATAAGGTCATCGATAGTTCAAAAGTGCTCAACGCACATCATAGTAGATTACTTTTCTGGTGTGTTGTAGATAATCGGAGGAGCACTCAATCTCTAAACCATCATACGTTCCAGATAGAAATTCCGAAACCAGTGCAGTGCAATTTGAGTGATTTTAGGAAAAAGAAAGAAAGTGGGCAAGGTTAACACAAAATTGATACCAGCATTGATACTTATATTCTTAAAAAGAAAAAAAAAGATACACCATATTATAATTGATCTTGATATTTTTTTCGTTGACAATAAATTTTATCCACCCAAACATTACAAAAGTCATAGAAAATTCGAAATCGATCTTCACTATTATACTCATTAATTTTGTTCAGCTTTTTGCTTTGCGTCTTGGCACGCTTTTTTCTTTAATGTGGACGCGTAGAGACATTCCATATTTTTAGGGACCCATTTTAATAATGATTCTTGGTTTCCAAGACCTTTCATGTCGTCAAGGCTCTCGTGAAGCTTTAGTGTGAAACATCTTTCATACATAGCTGTAGCTTCTTTTCGGCAAGCCTCGTACTGTATATTCGGATTGAGAATTATGTGGTCCGTTTTCTCTTTTTTAATGTTAAAGGTATTGATTGGTGTTAGAAGTAACCCGCACATAAAGGCTGCTGTCAATAAAGTTTTATGAGCGATCATCATCGTTCTTTGGCACGATTCTGAAAGAAATAATATATCACATGAAATACACATTAAAGTACTTTATCGAAAAAAACTTAGTCAGACAAAATTTCTGTTCATTTCTCGATCATAAAGTCCGTAGGCTTTTAGAAATGTGCTTTCTTCATTCAAAGTTGATCTAAATAATGTCAGCTATTGCTACCATATGCCAATAAGCCACTTTCAAAAGCATTAAGTGGGGGTAAAGAAACCGTCTTTGATGATTTTTTCCGGCCATTGTTAAAAAGAGCTCAGTATACACCCAAAAATCGATTTTCGAGTTTGAAGACCAAATTTTAACTGAATGTTTCTTGAAAAATTTAACAAAAATCTGCGTTTACAGATTTTTGTTCTCATGAATTCCTTCATGAGTACTTGAAATTTTAATTACAATAACGACGTTACGGACTTTAAAAGACTTTTGAAAAAACTAATAAAATATATATATGGGCTTCAACCTTATTTCCGAGGTCGTATTTTTGGTTTACATGTTCGGGTTTTCGCGTGAAATATTTAGTTCGCCAAATCTCAAACTGTTACGAATGGGAAACAGACCCTCTACCGAACGTTTTCCGTATATATCGGATCTCTCTGTGTTCTGAAATATTAGTGAGGTTAAGTATAAAAATCACGACGACGAACTGGTTTTAACACACAACCTTCAGTAAATATGTATCTGAATTTTCTTGAACCAAGGCTAGAAACGGCTCTAGAACGAAAATCGTGAAAATCTTCGTTCTAGAACAATAAAGGAGATGTTATATCTACCTTGCTATCTGTACCATCCTGTAGAGAAAAAGGCTTGTTCGTCGTCGTGATTTATCTCGGATACTTAACCTCCCTATTAAATCACCCCCAGCACCAACAAAATCTATTGCCAAACAACATCCTCATCATTCACAAGACAATAGGTATCAACAGAAAGCTTTATGGTTTCCGTTGCTCTTGCACACTATTCTCTCCCAAAACTTATCAACTTCAATATTTTAGAATTTATCGGTTACTGTTTATAAGAGGTCAAATAATAAACAAACGAATAATTATTACAACGCTAATTGGAAAGAATTGAAGTAAATAGACCGCGAAAAGAACCTATATACCCTATCATGAACGCAACGTTTTTCCAACATTGTTTTAACGTCCAAATAATGTTCTGACGTTGAAACAATGTTGTTTGGCCGTTAAAACAACGTCCCGTGCCTACTAAGGGTAAATATCTGATTTTTTTTTAAATCGTTAATCATTTGGAGCTTTTATCACTATGGTCATTGGTACATTGGAGTATAAAGAATGTTGAGCTTAGGCTTGAAATTCTCACCTTTTTTTGATAAATGTTCTTCATTTACCATTACTCTTGTTTACATAGCACCAATCAGAAAAGTGAAATTGAATAGAAAAACAGATCTTCTAATCACCAAAGGTTTTACTATCAATTCTATTGAAAAACTCTTTGTATCAACTTTGACGAGGTCGTAAAAATATCTCTAGAAAAAACGGCTCGCCGTACGAAAAGGGTTGTTTTCTATATGCGTTGACAAAATAAAGATGAAGGTTTTTTTGAAATTTCAAAGTTAAATCGGGAATTTTGCAGTAGTAGCATGTAATCTGGAGGTTTATCATTACATAGGACTAAAAGTCTTTAAAAAAAGTTATGCAAAAATCAAGTAAAAATGAAAAAAATCTTTTATACCTTGTGGCATTACACGTTTTTTTTTATAAGAACAAAGTATATAAGAACATAAGGCTTCGAAAGGTAAAAAATTAAGAACATGTTAAGAACATTCGGAGGCTTCAAGAGTATAGAAATAAGAATTTAACCATTTACAGTAATTCAAGGCTAATTGGTGTATCAATTTGATGGTTTGTTGAAGCCAGTTGACTCAAAAAGTGAGGAAAATAGTGTACCCTATCAGTACCCTATCAGCAAACTTTTGAGACTCAAATTAAAAGATTTGATTAAGAACATTTTAAGGCTTGAAAGCAAAAAAGCTAAAAACATTGAAGGCTTCCTCGAATTTGGATGTTCTTATAAAAAAAAAAACGTGTACGGCATTTTATCTAATGGTGCGATCATGATGTCGTTATAACTGCAGAATCACTAAATTTTGAACATGAAAATATAAGTATCTTATAGTGGTGATCAATTCCACCCAAAATATAAGGCCCTATAAACTTTAGACATAATTAGAACTTTAACAAAAGATTTCTGTCAAATCAAACTAACTATGCAAATTTTTAATAGCAAGAAGAAAAGAAACCTATTAAACTCGATGAGAACTCTCATAAAGGCAAAATGAACTACAGTTGAACCCATGTAATTCGAATTCTCTGTCGGTTTCGGCTGTTGGTATATATTTTCAACTTGTTTTACACAATCTTGATATATCTTATGAGGGTATTGGCATAGAAAAACAGCCTTTCAACTGCAATAATTGTAATCCGCCACCCATTGACTGCAGCGATTGAACTCCTTGTTGTGGCAATGATCATTATCTTCTCGCAAATGTTTGCAATCTGAACCGTCACATTTTAATGCTGAAATTGCAGTTATACCAGAAGCCAAGATTAAGATGATCAGATGAGATTTCGAATTATAGGAGTTGGATTAAGTTTGATTAAGTCGGACGGGACCGAAGATTTTGTTCGAATTATAGGTGTTCGAATTACATGGGTTCAACTGTATATGGCAAGCCATATTTCAATGAGCTGGTTTTCTATTCTATTTCACTTCTCTGGTTACGTTAAGAAAGATTTTGTGAATGAATTTGTAAAACACTCCATTGTCTTCAGAGAACACTAGCAAAATCGTCTAAACGTTACAACCCACACACGGGAAGAACAAAAAAATTCGAAGAAACCTTCTAATGTTCGTTAGTGCTACGATAAGAGGAAACAAATAATCTATTGAGATAGGAAACAACATTTTTGGACCCAATTTTAATAGGTGTAAGGCATCACGCAAAAAAAGCTAAAAATCCAAGCTTTCTCTACGTGCTAAAAACACATAATTCGAGAAGTAGGAAGATAGAAATCAGGTAATGCTGGTAGACGATTGGCTTGTACTCTCATGATTAGAGATGATTTATTCATGTTTGATTTGCATGATAGCTTTACGAACGAATCGTAACGTAATACACAAATGTAATTTAAATAATAAACGATAGAGAGAACTGGCGACGAGTTTCAAGTATATTTAATAAAAATGAATCGCTTATCCTATATGAAATAAACAAAAAAATTCAAGGTCCACATATATCAATAGAATAAATCACTGTTTGGCAAGAGCTGTTACAGCAAACCTCAAAATGTCTGTCCACCGGTTGACAATCTAAGCCTTGAACGCGACTGTACTTTAAGCCAACAAAGCATTCTTTCAATACTTCTTCCCAGCACTCTTCGTATAAAGTGAATGGACCATCGATTACTCTACTTCCACACGTTTCAGTGGCGTAACCTCTACAATACCTTTCCCTCTCTTTTTCTTCAATTCCTAGGGTCATTGGAGCAACTTCTTCTGTCGGTTTCGGCTGTGGGCATATATTTTCAACTTGTTTTACACAATCTTGATATATCTGATGAGGGTATTGGCAAAGAAAAACAGCCTTTTGACTGCAAAAATTGTAATCCGCCACCCATTGACTGCAGCGATTGAACTCATTGTTGTGACAATGATCGTAATCTTCTCGCAAATGTTTGCAATCTGAACCGTCACATTTTAAAATTGCAGTTATACCAGAAGCCAAGATTAAGATGATCAGAAACTGGATGCTCCCTTTCGTGACCATGACTTATGTTCTTCTTGTTTACTTCGAAAATGAATTGAATTAAAGCAATGAAGGTTGTATATTATGTTCACAAAAGAAGAATTTTTCTTCAGTACTTACGAAGACTCTAGATGATAATTGACCAATCAAGGAGGAAAGGAGAATCTTATCTGGGAACCCAACATGCTGTACCAATGAACTTGGTAAATGATTAATTGTTGGCAGTAGATGACGCTCTCACATTAAAAATATTTCCACCTAGAACCTAAAACGGGTTAAAACTTATTGTTCTACTTTAATGAATCAATGGGTAATCGGAGCTCGCAATCAAGGTGTGAAAAAGGAAAAAGGATGGGAAATTCCAGGGAAATTCCGTAAATGGTTCAAAATCTGTAGATGAAATTTACAAACATAAATTCAATACACCCTGCTCTGTCTTGGCCCCAATGGGTACAAATTTTAAACTCAATGGTGGGGCCGATGTAAAAAGTTACAAATACACTGATGGATTGGGGCAAATAGTAATGTTTTTTTTTCCAGGGGATCTGTAAAGAAAATTCTTCTTTTGTACTTGCCACTAAAAAACTGACTCTACTAAAAAAAATCCTGCGTATTCCTCGCTTGCTGTCTTGGTCACGATTTTCAGGCCTAGGTTTTCTAGACGTGGTTGGGACAAGAGTAGTACATACCTCTTCTAGCAAGTCTGGTTTTACAATAAGCCATGGCCTTGGTGGTTGATTTGTTGTTCTGATCTTCAGGATGTTGAGGAGACGAGAAATGGCCATCACGTAGATCGCCATTCCAAGAGGGTGCCTTCTTTTGACAATATTACAAAGAGACGCGCTGAAGTTTTATAGCAATAGACCTTTTCATAAAATACGTCACGACCAACGACTGCCTCGTTTTGAATTGAGCGCTGTGTTGACCGAATCCCAAGGGAGCTTATAAAAATTTACTCCGTTGATAGATTAGTCATTTTTAGTCTCGTGAGACATAATCACCTTGGTAATACAGTTGAAAGTAGAGGCAGTCGTTGGTCGTGATATAATTTTTAAAAAGCTCTATCCTTGACGTATATCGCAATTGGAGGACACGTGATAGAAATGTTGTGAAGGAGAACCTGTCTGTTAACACTGTTGAAGGCGTTGGCTGCTTCGACAAGAAGAACGGTTTCGGATTGTTCTCTCCCAAAGATGTCTTTCATATCGCGTGAATTGCTGCTTCACTTACGGCTTTGCGTCCACACATTTGAGACTTTGAAGAGGCTTCTACGACATCCTTTTTAGTGACACTCGTCAGGATCTTTCCATCTACTCTTTCGCAAAACTTTGTCTACTCCAATGGGTCGCGATCCGGGTCGTTTATCCAACGGAACTAGTCGAATTGCCATTAGTGCTTGTAGTGAGTTATATCGCCAGGAGACCAGAAAAAAGAAAATAGAAAAATTAGAAATGAACTAGGTAAGGAAAAATAAAACGGGAAGAAAACAAACAGAAAAAACAAAAACTAAGAATATCATGGCTTGGGAATCTAAAATAAGAGGCCGCTAAATCTCTCTCTGTGTCATGTATAGATTTGATTGTTATACTCAAAATATCATTGTTTTGGTCCGGACTAAATTTAGTCGCCATAGAGTATTATTGTGTAAATTGATCTAGGATTCAGCGGAATCAAGTTTATGTCAACTTGATGAAGGCTGTAGAACATTACAAGTCTCTCGTTAGAGTAATCAGAGCAGTGCATCAAAAATTGTTCTGTATTTTCTATAGAATTACTCCGACAGCTGCAAAAAGGATCAAGAGTGTCTGTGAAATTGTGTCTAAACTTATGTTCTCGAAGATGGCTGAAACCAACACGTAATCGGTTCAGAAAAACCACACCTCTGCTGTCTGAAACATGAAAAACTGAGTTAGAATTTTCATGGACAAACCATAATTTAATTCTAGCTTTATTTAAACAAATTTTCCTCAAAGAACAAAGTTAGTGTAAAACAACTTCTTAAAATATTTTCTTAAATTTTTATGTTTTTGCCGACCGACCCACATTGTGAAACTGCTTCGCCCGTAAAACAACAAATCAACTTGGACAGACTTGCACTCGCCTAACGTGGGATTTGTAAATGGTTAAAAGTGAATTTCCTGGTTAGAAATTCACGAAAAGACCAATACCACGATTAGCTTTGGAAAATTTATAATCAAGATGAAGATCAAAGGCTAGTTTTCTATCAAGTTTAAGACCAAGGTGTTTTTGATGATCCTGTACTGCAATGGCTGCAATGTTTAAAAATATCTCAGGATGATGAGGTGGCTTTAACCTCCGAGTAAAGTACACTTCAACTGCCTGTTTAGATGGATCAGGATTGAAGGACATTGATGAGTCCATGCACTAACCTTTTGCATATCATTGTTCAGTTCATAGAACAACGTATTTGATCAAAAATAAGTGAAAAAATGATGAATCATCAGCAAAAATTCTGATCTTGGAGATAATTCCTTCTGGCAGGTCATTAATATAGATTAGACAAAAAAGGGGTCCGAGGATAGAGCCCTGAGGAACACCAGCTTGTATTTCCGTCCATTCAGCGGCTTGACCGTCGAGAACCACCCTCTGAGACCTTCTAAAAAGAAAGTTTTGAATCAAAAAAAGAAGAGAACTGGAAACGCCACAAGACTTAAATTTAAGAATAAGACTTTCGTGCCATACTCTGTCAAAAGCTTTGGAGATATCATCTAGTAACACTCCTTGGGTATCTAAGGGTGGATTTGCATCAAAGCCTCTCAGGATGTCGTAGGTTATGGACAAAAGCTGAGCTACACAAGAGTCTCCTTTGCGGAAACCAGACTGGGAGTTTTTTAATAACTTATTGTCTTCGAAATACGTGTAGATAGACTCGAAAATGCATTTTCAAAGATTTTCCTAAAGATTGGCAAAAGCGATATTGGTCTATAATATATTATCTTTCACCCCACTCTTGCCCCCTTTATTTTTATATACTGGGACAACATTTGCTTTTTTTCCATTTTTAGGAAAAATGCTAGAATCTAAAGATAATTGATAGATTTTCATAAGAGGCTTTACCAAAGATTCATCATATATTTTTATCATCTGAATAGATATTTCATCTCAACTTGTTGCTTCACGTAGCGGACTTGCTCGCCAGAAAATATTTACGTTTCGAGTTTCGTGTTTCTTGAACTTTGGACTTTACCAGCTTGGCCACCACGAGCCAAGGGGGGCCACCGCGGTTGAAAATGTTCGCGCGAATTTTCGCAGATTCGCAGGATCAATGGACAGTCTCACGAAGATTTGAAAAATAATGTGGTCTGGACGTCTGGTTGCTGTATTTATTGAGGTTTTTCAAAGTTAAAGTGGAGGGTAGTAGTGTTTTAAAATAAGTCTGTGTACTGTCCTTATGCACCAATAAAACATAATGTGCATTTGAATCTAAAATATTACAGTGAGAATGATTATTTGCTTTGTTTTGATTATTGCTATTTTTGGCTGGTTGTTGTTGTGATGAGGAGAATGAAAGAAAGGTGAAACTTTGATCAAGAAATTGTAACTGGTATATGATTTGATGATGGCTACTGTTTTTTAAAGTTTCTTATTAAGGAGTTGGATTTATTTTCATCGATTAGTTAGCTAAACCAGACTTTCTTAATCGAACTCGAACAAGTTTTTTAGTTGAACTTTGTCGAACTCAATCGAACTTTGTCGGCCGATTAAGGTTCAATTAAGTTCGGTAATTGAACTCTGTACCAGACTGTCTTAATTCAACAGCTCGATTTCTGAACTATAATTGAACGACATGGTTTATCGAACTTTTGATCATAAAATTGTGAGAATATTCAAACAACCCTAGGCATGGCCCGGACATTTCCGGGCCTGCTCGGCCCATGTCCGGGCTTCAAAATAAAACTCTGTAATGTGGCCCGAACATTAAGCGCGGTTCATAAGCGGCCTGGGATTTTCGCTCCCCAGAAGCTGGCCCGGGATTGTGCGGGGCCTGCGCGGGCCATGCTCGGGCCTTTTCCAATTTTTAATTCATCGAGAGGCCCGGAAATGTCCGGGCCATGCCTAGGGTCGTATATTCAATTAAGTGCGATTAGTACAGTTAGTACAACAAGAATTCAACTAATTGGTTGAACCACGATATCGCATTAATGATTTAATCGGTTGACAAAGTTCCATTAAGTTAGTTAAAAAAAACCTGTTCAATTTATAGTTTGCTTAATATAGCTAGTCTGGAATATCACGGTTTGATTATAATTAGTCGAATTCTCATTGATTGTACAATAACCAAACTTAATCGAACTATCAAATTTTCACAATTTTTTTAATTGTTTTCAAAAGTTCGACTAACCAAATTCAAAATTAATTGAACTTTAGTCATTCGATTAAGTTCGACTACCTAGTTCAATTAGTTCAATAATCTAACTGTTAATCTATAAAAAATTATTTTCATTGTATAATCGTATTATATAGCTAATCGATGACCAATCAATATTCAGAATTTTATGACTCTTGATTACCAACCGTCAACGGGTGATAAATGGCATTACTCTGCCATACTTTTCACTTGTCTTATTTCCTTTGTTTTCCCTATAAAATTCTGGTCATTAGATTGAATCA
>JAUJPO010055215.1:0-14371 GCA_032270745.1 Tiaropsis multicirrata
ATGTTGTTTTTTCCACACTGTTTACCATCTGTCATTAGGAGAAAAGAATTTTCCAAATATAACCCTCGCCAAGCAAATTCCTTCGCCTCTATACGGCGAAGAGCGGCATATTCTGGGAAAGAAGAATTTGCGACTATTTAGCATCCTCTATAAGAAGCACGTTTCGTTAGAGGATGAGAGCAGCCCAATGAAAACCTGAACTGCGCGCACTGATTGGAGACCATGCTTGAAATTAGATTTTTCAACTGAGGATCGTCCTTCACGGACGTGAAACTCATAGTATCGAAAGAAAAACTGATTACTTGAAATTGAAATTCAAAATTGAATATATAAATTGATAAGCATATATCATACAACAGTTATCGAAACGAGGCTGTCAAAAATGGGTTCATAGATTTCAAGAGGGATTATAAGAGCATTTTCTTTACCTTTAACTTATCACTAATCTTAGTATCCACGTCCAAACGGATCAGTGTAGGATCTGTCAGTCCAGCTGATGTAAAGTCAACCAATACTTTCGGTAAGGTGGCTGAGAATAACAAAGTTTGTCTGAAAAATAATAAGAAAAGGAGACAATTACAAAAACGAAATATTCTTTTTCTCAAGAAAGAAGGTCAAAATAATTGTCGGTTTCGTTTACAATCAAGGTAACCGTGGCTACTAGTCCGTGTAGCAAGGTAGACATGATCTCCTAAGTTCTAGAGCGAAAATTTTCACGATTTTCCGTTCGAAAACAAAAAAACATATTTATTCGCAGGTCAAGTTTACCTTGCTACCCGGACTAGTCTGTATAAATGTGCGCTGTATAGAGCTGTAGAGACCCCTCCGTGGTCGTGAATTTTCTCGGGTACTTAACCTCGCTAAGAACGCAAATGATCAAAATATATTTTGAGGTTTAAGCATCATGGGAATTGGAAACCAGGGAATCTCGAGTCTATTAGTAGAGTAGTGGGATGGGATAAATGCAAATGAGTAGAGAACATAAAAAGAGAAACAAAATTCAAATCCCAGGTCCCGACCCCCATACTAAATAATATGTTGGAAGTTTTTTGAAGTCCCGAAGACTTGTATCTTAAGATACAGAGATATTACGAGTTGATATTACCTTGATTCCGGTATTCTTCTGATAATTTCGTTTAATTGTTCAGCGAATCCCATTTCAAAGAGTCTATCGGCTTCGTCGAACACTACATACTCAATGTGGTCGAGTCTTTTGATGTCCATTTCCACCAAGAGATGAAGAAATCGACCAGGTGTGGCGATCAATCTAAAACAAGAAAACGTCATGAGAATTATAGAGTCGAACAATGAGGACAATCTTTTGCTTATAAAATTGATTATACCTAAAATGCATCAGAGAAACCCTTGTCTCTGTGCCCCAGTGGGTACCAAAAGCTAACTGGATAAAGTTAAAACTTTCAAACCCATTGGGTTGTATGCAATGGTAATTCTTTCTAGTGGGTCATAAAAATATATTGATCTTTCATCATATTTTCATTGAGGTGGATTTGTATTTCTTTGCTTTACCACCTGGGGATGAGAGAGAACATCCAAATTTCTACTGGGTGACCATTTCCTCCACTGGGGCGACAAAATGACCCTTTGTAGCAATTTTTTCTACTGGGGTGGCCAGTGGAGCGGATTTCAGTGAGTCACAAACACAGGGGTGTTCAGAGTGAGGCTTTCAGGCTTTTATTATGTTAAAAATCTATGCAAAATTTCACCAAACAATTATGCTAATTTTTTAATTAGGCCTCATTATAATACAAAAACATCATTTACTAAATATGGACATTTTTAACACCTTTTTAAAAATCATTAAAGACGAAAAAATATGAAAAAAACATACATGTCAGGATTTTGATGAAATGCCGCAAACTGATTTTCCATGCTGAAAAAAATAAATGGAGCCAATCAATATAAAAAGATTTTCAGTAGGCTTTTCATAGTGAAGACCATAAGGTCGTTAGTTCTTTTTGTTTGAAAAATGTTTTGGAATGTAGATATTGGACATCATAAAATATAAGTGAAAGTAAAAATATCTTAAATTTAAGTAGGATTCTTTGAAAGAAAATGGTCAAAGTTTTCGCACCAAAATAAGATTCAGCTAAAAGCGACGTGGGATATGTTTTTTGAATTTCTCTATAACAAACAGCATTCACCTACTTCAGACAAATTTTCAGGACTTTTCTAGGAGTTGTGACCACCCTATTATGGCGCTACTTTATAATGCCATGGGAACGCCCCGATTATAAAACTATACCTGTCACCTCCTAATATCAACGATATTTTTAAATCCGTGAATTTTCCAAGCTGAAAATGATAAAAGAGTGTTGTAATTTTCAAGCTGAAGTCAGGATCTTGGAAAGTGGTAGACACGCATACACGTTTCTTTATAAGAACATTAAAATTCGAAGAAACCTTCTAATGTTCTCATCTTTTTAGGTTCCAAGCCTTAAAATGTTCTTAAAATATTTTTAATGAAGTCTCGAAAATCTGCTCGTAGGGGACTAATTCTTAATTGGCTCTATACGCGATTTTCCTCAATTATTAAGTCAGTTGGCTTCCTATTTCTACTGTATAATCTTAATTCTCTAAAGCCTTCTTAACGTCTTCTTTTTTGTTGAACTCGAAGCCTTGTTCTTATATACTTATATAATTTAATTATTAAATTGAAAAATTGAATTGAAATTGTTCTTATAAAAAAGAACGTGTACGAGCAATTAATTTAAGAGGACCGAATTTATTTTTCACGGTAAATGAAAGGCCTCGAAGTTGTGTCTGCCAATTTGAGACCACTCAAGTTTTCCGTAGTTAAGCCTCCTAAACGAGTTCAGAGAACAAAGCATCGAGACAAAAATTTGTCTCTTTTATTCAAGCGATTTTTAGAGACTTTAGTACTAAAGAACGACGTCGTCTCAAATTGGAAGATGAATTATATGTTTACTTACCTCTTTGGTGAACTTCAATGTTTGAATAGCCAACTCTCTGGTCGGTGACATTATTACTGCTCTTGCGCCCTACGAAAGAAGTCATCACTTTTTATGAGTAATCTCAAGTCAAATTATTGAATGATAAAAACAACTTCCACTTTGCCCGATGATGGGAGAAGAATCTCTGGAAACGTGTAGCCAAACGTTAAATCTCGATAAATTTCCAATGCAATATGTCTATATTTATTACTTGGTCGACAAACTCAAGCGTATTTAAAATTATCATGAATTCAAAAGGAACGATAACGGTTTAAGCGTCAGCGACGGTGGCCGAGTGGTTAGAGTGTTCGCTTCTCGTTCGCAAGTTCAACCCCCAGTCGGGTCAGACCAAAGACTTAAAAAAAAACTGGTACTCGCTGCTGTCCTGCTTGGCACTCAGCATTAAGGGATTAGAGCGAGGGTAAGTAGAGAAATCCAGGGAAAGGAGTGGCATCCTCTCCTACCTTCGGGTAGATAGCTATCGAAAAGGGAGCCTTCGTGTCGCCCTCGACTGCGGGTGCAAACTTACTACTTACCCCGAGAGACCAGAGAGAAAGCAACAAAACTACTTACAGGGCTTGTGGACAATTCAAGTTTTCCATGTTTGAGTTTCAACGAAGTTCGTACATCGGTGTCTTTTTCACCTAAATCACCTTTTTGCTGAAAGAAAAAATAAATTTTCAATATCCTAAGATATCCAAAGAGCCCAATTTGGGACACTGAGCTAAGTAGTACTTAACCTCGCGAACAAGAAAAGATATGGGCTATTCCAGGAAAAGATTGTGTACCCACTTTTGAGGATATTGAAAGGTCTAAGAAAGGTTTGGAATCTAAGGGTCTCAAGTAAAGATTGGTCTGGAACTCCAAGGTATTTGTTTTTTTATAGATTTAAGGAAATCCAAGAAGCAACTCTCGAAAATATTCATATCCTCAACAGTGAGTGTACAATTGTTTTCTGGAAAAACCCTATGGAAATCAAAGAGAGACGTACCATTGGTGTATTAGGGGTGTACTCCTTAGCTACAGGGTCCAGTATATCATCAAGGCTGATGTATTGAAATTCACATTCACATCTTGCGATGACTCTTTGTAATTCGTGGACGATCTCTTCCGATCCTTTGCGTTTCTTGATCTCAATGATACTTCCTGTATGAAGAAGAGGGAAAGAGGGAGATCAGTAAAGATGCCACCATGCTACACTTAAGTCAATTTAGTAAAATATTTTCAGTTAATTTAATATTACCATTTATCATAAGGTTCTCATTTTATTGTTGGTTTCTGATTTGAGGCAAAGTGTTTCGTGTACCTTATCGGACAAAAAAAATGTCGGACAAAAATGACGAAATTTTTTGGAGGTGACGAAAATTTAGTCCGACGAATAATTTAGTCCGACGAAAAAAAAGTCCAAAAATAAAGTTTTTTAGGCTTGATTTTACATTTTATTGGACAAAAGTGGCGAAAATATTTGTGGGTGACGAAAATTATGTCCGACGAAAAATTTAGTCCAACATTGTTTTGTCCGATAAGGTATGTAAAAGTAGCACTTCTTTGCAAATAAGTTTTATGGGAAATCAATAATATGGGTACAGTAGACTTGTAAACCTGTAAAGTCTGTTATTTATAATTACCGCAAAAATATTTAGGAGTCGGGTACTGGCTAGGTAAAATCGGAAAAATGTTCACACTGAAATTAGCGCGCGAGAGTGGAGGAAAATTTCTAAATATCCGCAACAAAACGTTTCCCCAATTTTTCCGCAAGTGATAATTTCTCGCTTTAGGGTCTTTGAAACGACTAGTTTACTTTAAGTCTATGGGTACAGGAGTGATAAAATTATTTTTTTGCATACCGCTCGCTTTGCTTGTTTTGAAGAATGGTAATTCGCTTTCAGTAGAATCTTCTGATTGTGTTTGAGGTTGTGGCGACTGATCGCCAGCAATGATTTCATCCGTCAGCCACGGGATACTCTCAACTGTCAAATCCTTGAAATTACGCGTCGTTGAAAAGTACTGAAATAGAGACGAACACCAAGTTGATATCTGCTTTTCAAAAAATGATCGCAGTATAAGCAGGATGCACTAAAAGGCCTTTGCAGTAAACTAAAAAGATTGCGACCAACCTCGTACCCAGGGCGATAAGCATTTTGACATTAGAGACGACGCTTAAGTTGTCTTACGTTGGCTTCCTATTTAAGATAACCTATTTGCCTCTCATCATTTTCCCACGCTGCCGACGACGGTTCGCCCTGGAATCAAGGTTAGATTGCGACTGAATTAAGTGAATATTTCGACACATTATGTGTCTTCTTCACCAATAAGCAGTCATAAGTAGTATAAACAGTAAGCATTCTATACAATCCTTCTCGGTAAACACAAAACGTTATTTTAACGTTCGAATAACGTCAAAAATATTTTCAATTCAATTCAATAAAGGTTTTTTCCATAAATCAAAATCTACATTACCTAAAACATTTTGATGTCCGAAAAAGTTTCGCTTTCGCGACAAAACTTGCGCGATGCAAGAGGGATAAGAAAAAAGGGGTCCAGTGCGTCCAGCATACTGTTGAAATAGTTGACTTACTTGGAGACTAGTGAAATGTCCTGTCCACATCACTTTGTTCAATTTCTCCATATTTACATAAACTGGACAGTGAAGACGTTTCAAAATGGTAGCGTTAGACGCGGTGAGAATGATGGAACCTTTTGTCTCGGTACCGTGAAGAAGAACTTGAGAGTTGACTAATTCGACTATAAGATAAAGCATTTATGTATATTTTTAAGCGATTTTAAGCAAGGATTGGTTATTACGTGACCCGGACCGTCACTTGTGCTGGGGTAAGAGTTGACCGCTTAGGGTCCGAATTCACTTCCATTCTCAAGGATCGTCACTTAGGGTAAATAAAGACAGACATAACATCTTGCTGTAAACTATTGGAATGTGCTATCCCAAATTATTTTAATTTAGAAGAAATCAATGAAACATAACAAACTAAACCTTCACAAGAGAAACTTACTATGCCAATTTCGTTGTAAAATATCAGATATATCCTCTTCGTCCGTCTTGATCTCCGAATCAGCTGTCTCGTTCTATGGATGGCAATGATGGAAAGATAACATATTACCCTAAAATGGCCCCTATCCCCTTCCCAATTTCGTCAGACCTATTTGTATTTCAAAAAAGGTCTTCCCTTTGTTGATAAGCATTTTATTGTAGCTGGAATGATAAAAGGTACAAGTTGAGATTTTATTGATATTAGCTGCCAAATAAAAGAGGTGATGGAATTAGGTAGGGGTGACGGAGATGGCTATCTACGGTACGTGACAACATTTTGACGGGCAACATAATTTCCGTACAAACATATGGTTGGACCAAGTTTACGGGGGTTGACCAAGTTTGAGAAACAAATTAGATCTGAAAACTATGCGAATTGGGAAACTATTTGAAATTATTCCGAAATGCATTCAAGTTCTTTCTTAAGCGTGTATCGTAAATAAAGTTTTCACGGAAAAAAGGGTGAACTCCATCGTAGTGTCAAAAATCGAATGGTGTAAACAAAAGGTTGTAAAAAAGAAGATTTTGCTCTTTTTTTGTATGATGCCGTCCGTTCGGTTGGAAAGAAATTTTCACGATAATTTTGTTTCATGAATAGTAAAAACATACTGAAATTTCAAAGAATTCTGTCCGATAGAAGTTCAGAAAAATGAAAAAAAACCGCTCTTCCTAAGCGAAAGGGTAAGCTATTTACCTCCTCTAGCACTTTAAAAAAGTTGGGAAATCTGAATTACGGGGAAGGAGTATTGCTGTGACATTCACCTGTTCTTCTGACTGCGCGATGAATTTTGAGGATTGTTCAGAAACCAATTTCTGTAGCAGAGATAACCCTTCGCCAGACGAGTAACGGGCCAATGGAGATTTTAAAGATGGTATCTCGAGATGCGGAGCTGAACCGTCACGTTTGTCAGTATTGTCAGACGTCGCTTTGAAAGTGGATAAAACTTTCTTTATATCCTGAAAAAATACAAAAATATTTTTTTATCAGAATTCAACTGAATTGGACAACACGATTAAATGAACCTGCAATTTTGTTGTATTTTATTTATTTTATTGCATTGGAACTGTGCGTGGCGTTTCTAAATCTAAAAACTGTGGGTCAAAGTCCTAATCTTTGCCACTTTTTAAATTTTCTACTTTTACTCTACAGATGTCTTATGATGACTCTCTTAGATCTTGGTTACTTTTTATCTCAAGCTTCATCTGCTCTTTTATCTCGTACTAAAGTTTTAGTAAACACAAAAGTAGAGGTTTCTCAATTTTGACGAAAACTCGTATGGAGGACGATTTTTGACTGTAGAACACGAAAATAAAACCCCATAAATACTCCTAGAGGGGGGTTTTTGGGGTCAAAACTGACCCAAAAAATAAAGATTTCACAATTTTGATGAAAATTTGTAGGAGGGATCGTTATGGCCTGGAGAATCCAAGAATTTATCTCATTACGTCATAAACACCCAAAAAGTACCCTAAAAAGGGGGTTTTGATCGAAAATTTGTAGGAGGGTTCATCGGGGACACAAAAGTCTTAAAGTAAAAATTAATTTCACGATTTTTCCACATTTGGAACAAAAGTTTGACCCTTTGTGAGTTCAAAATAGCGAGAGACCACAGCGAAAGAAAGAAAGAAAATAGTAATTTCGCGACTGAAACAAACTATATACAAGGACAAATTATTACCTCTCTTTTACTGTTTAGCCTGAATAACTTTGTTTGACTGGAAGTGGACTTTTTCTGATTAGAACCAGGCTAAAACAAAACATGTCTTTTAAATCCTGCCTCACTAACTGAAACTAAACATTATAAAAAAAACTAAAAAAGAAATACAAAAAAAAAGAAGAACCGTTGAAAAGGACTTTGTGAAAAAGACCTCAGGATTGGGTTCTTTGCGTTCCCAGGGTTCTTTACGCTCCCTTCTGACGTTTTGATATGCCACCGTAAAAAATGTCAAATAGCGCAGAGATATCTTGGAAAACGAGGTTGACTAAATTAAAAGGTAAATAAAAGCTGAAACATCGCCACGCAACACTTGATTTGATTTGATAAAATGACGCAATAATAGACCACCATTGGCTCAGAAATAAATGAAGTCATTCGATTGGTTAAATATGACGTTACAAGTCGCGCGACTTTGAAAAGAGTAGAACAGTGTTGTCAATTTTCTTTTCTTGAGCGCGCAGTGCTTTTTTTCCGATGACGTAATCATTTCTAGGAAGTTTTTAACCAAAAAAAAAAGTCAAGCGCTGCGCGGCGGTGAGTGGAGGCCAATCTTTACGCCCATTTTTACGACTTCGCAAACGCCTCGATTTAAGAGTCCCGAGTCTGATATTCATCTGAGAAAGATGAAAATCGAAACATCGTAACGAAAGAAGACGATCGCAGGTATGCCGTTGCTTTTTTGTTCAAGGTTTATGTTAGAGAGGGATGAGCTTCGAAACCTGGCTTCTATTTGACAAAACATGAACAAACCTGCATTTTGGAGTAGGCTTCCAATAGACGGGACGACAACTGTCGATTAATAGCAGTCCATGCTCCACGGAAATTTTCGAACAGAATTCGATGAGTGTACAGTTCTTCGTTGGCTGTAGACTGGCGTTTGTATGTCGCTCTGGAAAATTCAAATTGAAAGATGTGAATAAAATGTTAACGCCCTTGGATTTTTAAACAGTGTGCAGAGGGAGTCTGACCCCACCCCTCCTACTTTGGTATCCCAACCCTTTTTGAAAATGCACCCTCCCCCCCCCTCCCTTAATCATAAACCTCTGGTCTCCTTATTTTGCAATTTTCGGAAGGCTCAATCCCCTCAAAGGGGAAACTAAGACTGTGTTGTAGTTACAAGACTAACCCGCCATGGTTTTTATGGTTTAAACATTCAGAAAGTTTTTTTAGAAGTTTTATGATGCCGTTAAATAGCACTTTTTTTTGTTACAAATTTCAACATCAAGTTAATAGGGACCTGATTGTATGAGTTTTCGAATTACATGAGTTTAAACTGTATCTATAGAATGGGTTATTCCAGAAAAAAACCGTACAGGGGGTGGGACCTTGTTAAGGTAATTTTTTTTTCTCTGAAAATGTGTCTATACTACCTGGAAAAATGGTAAATTCTGAAAAAGCCCCTGGAAATTTTTTTTATGGTTCAATGGTAGGGTGGACGAAGTATAATTTAGGGTCAACCTCCTGGAAAATTTGATAAATTTCTTTAACCCCCTGGAAATTTTCCAAATATCTGCCATCACTCCCTGGAAATTTCAATTAAAATACCCCCTGGAAAAGTTCGTCCATCCCTATGTATGGACTTAAAATGGAATAGCCCAATTTTGTGAGGGGTAGCGTCATGTAATCGGACCCTTAAAGGGAATAAAAAGTAGCCTGAGTTCACCACAGAGAATCTTCTTCAAGGAACACTAAAACAAAATGAGCTTTTCCAGAAAAATCCGTACCCCTAGTGTTAAGGAAATCATTTTTCAAAACTCAAACCCCCTGGATTTATGTCGGACACGTCTAGGGAGTAACTTTCATGGTGAAAAATATACAAACCAGAAGAAAATCCAGGGGTATGCGTGAAAATAAAAAATATATAGGGGGGCATGGATGCTACAAATCATTTTCTCAACATCTAAATCCAGGGGGGGGGGGGGGTGTGTGTGAACAATTTCAATGTTGAAAACCCAGGGTGTCCAAAAACTTTGGTACGAAATCCAGGGGGTGTAATGGCATAACTTGTAACCTTAAATAGCATAAAAATAGCTTGAGTTCACCACAAGAAATCTTCAAAAGAGAGAGAACAAAATCTTCTTACTTCTTGACACTAAACAAGTAGTGTTTCTTCATCTCCATATCATCACTTTCTTTCTCTCCTCCTTCTTCTTCATTTTCATCCAACAGCAAATCATCTTCATTTTCTTCCCCTTCTGCGGTGACAGATTGCAACAGGAGCATGCGCACGTTCTGTATGGAGCTGTTCAAACCACGAATAATCCATTCGGCAACGGGCCGCCGTATCAACATAATATCTGGATGAGGGCTGACATGAATCTGGGAGAGGTAGAGAAAACGAGATTCCTTTTTTTAACGGATATTAGCTAAACAGTGTAGACTTCTGCATTCCGATTGGATGCGACAGACTTGATTCCAATGATCTTAAAAATACTTCAAGATGACTAGACTTGAGTCGTTTATGACGTAATCTTATTCGACAGGGCAAAATGTATCAGCGGGAGGAGTTTGTATATTCTTGTAGTCAATAAATTTTTGTTCAATACGTCGTTTTCTTTACTTTATAATTCTAGTCGTCTGGATGGTTGGCTACGAGAGGGAAGAACTCAAATTATTCAATAACTTTAATGAATAAAATGATGGAAATAAACTATTACTTTGTTGAATGAAAATTTCGCGGTCCTTTTTGCCAAAAATTGCATTTTGCGGCATTTCAATTTTGCGGTTGAACCCAAAATGAGAATTTCGCATCATTTTAATTTCGCAGTATCCAAGAGAAACTGTATTTTTCGGATTAATTACTCGAATTTCGCCGGGTTTTTTTCGCGACATTTTAATTTCACTGTTTCGAAATCGACCGCGAAACCGCGAAATTTTCACGGAATAAAGTATTTCACCACGACATGGAAAACTGACGATGATTAGGCCTAACCTGGTAAGCCGTGGAGACACATCCTGCACCAAATATCCCTTGAAAGCCTAATTCTCTTTGAAAAGATCCCCAATATGTCGCGTTGATGGATGGGAAACTAAATTCCACGCTCAAAATCCTAGAATAAAAATAAAAAAAACAACAAGTATCAATATACAGTGAGAATCCCTTTTTTTAAGAAAAGGTTTATCGGGATGGATGAGCTAAGTTTGTATATACGAATAGGGGTTTGAGGGTGTTGGGTTTTACTACTTTATAGCCTAATCTATTTTCGGATGTTTGGCTATCAAGAATTAATAAACACCGGTCATCCATTTAGCCTACTTTTTATACAGCTGACCGTAGTAGGGTTTGCTACCAGAATAGGGGATTAAAGAACACACAAGAAAATCATCTAGACGTTATAAAACCCACACACGGTAAGCTTTTTTTCGCTTACAGGTTACCGGTACAGCCTTCCAACCCAAAAAATTAGGTTAAGATCTCGATGTTAATGAAAAGAAATAGATGGAAAGAAAAACTTTCAGTGGAAAGGGCTTTTCCAGAAAAAAATCCATGTTCCAAAGTCAATTTTTCTTAACACCAACCTCCCTGGATATCCGTACCAAAAATTTCGAACCCCCTGGATATCCTTGGATATTGAAATTTTTGAACCCCCAGCCCCTGGATATCCTTTGTCTTCAGATTCTTACCCACTGGATATCCTAGGATATTGAAAATTTCGGACTCCCTGGATATCCTGTATCTTCAACAAAATACAAATTGTAGCCGCCTCCGCGCCCTTAGAAATATTTCGGGATTTAAGGCCCTATTCACATTGTGCAATTTTCTAAGCTTTGCGCCTAGAATAGCCGTGCCAAAGAGTACTTAATTTGTAACCTCATTTTTGGATGCTGCTATGTTTCCCATTGTCTTCCCTGTAAAATCTCTGTAATTTATATCCTAAAAAGGGGGCTACGGACTTTCTTTGGAAAAGCTCATTTACCCCCTGGATATCCTTTGTCTTCAGATTCTTACCCCTGTAATTTATATCCTAAACAGGGTGGATACGGACTTTTTTTGGAAAAGCTCATTTACCCCCTGGATATCCTTTGTCTTCAGATTATTACCCCTGGATATCCTATATCCTACACCCTAAACAGGGGGATACAGACTTTTTCTTGAAAAGCCCAACGGCTATTAAAAAAAGAAACAAACAGTTATCTTACTTTAAGTGACGACCAAGTGTTGGTTTTCTGGGCCGAACATTCTTGAAGTATTTACCACGTTTGATAGGTCTTGAGACGCGTGATAATACGGTCGCTTGATACGTTTGAAACCAACGGAATGTGCTGGCGTATAGAAACACGGATGGCTCGTCTTCAATGTCATCCTTAAATGTCAAGAAAGATCATTGAGTTAAGGCCGGTCTTTTCTCATCGCGCGCAACGCTCGACTTTTTTTGTGGTAAAAAATTCCTTAGAGAAGATTACATCATCGGAAAAAAAAACGTCGCGCTCAAGAACAAAGTTTCCGCAACTGTTCTACATTTTTGAAGTCGCACGAATTGTAACGTCATATTTAACCAATCGAATGGTTTTATTCTAACCTTAATTAAAACCAGTCGGAGGAATTAAAAGTTGGCGTGCTCTGATTGAGAAGGTTTTTAATTTTGTTGATTTTGGTTTGAAAAACTGCAAACATTATGCAAGCTCAGCACATACTAAATCGAAAACCTTTATGTGGCCACCCGGTACTATGACAGCATGTAACACACAAACGAATTTGGATTTTATGTTGATCTTTATAAAATGATCTCGTCTACCCTATTTGCAGGACTGTGGTCAGAGAAAGCATTCGGATGTTTATAACTTTTCTAAAATCAAGCTTCAAAATTATGTTCTTAATTCAGCCTTATGCATGTTCTAATATGCAGTTTTTTCTTAAAAAATGTGCACTCTGACAAAGCGTTCCAAAGAACCAATAGATAGTAAAGGATCAATCCTTAACTTGGGCGAACTATCCTTTGATAACGCACCATGAGAACCGTATGAGAAATATCTTACAGGCATAGTAAAAAATAATGTGACGTTTAACTTTGTTTTCTTGTAATCAATGTAAAGTATCAGAGAGAGAGAGAGAGAGAGCGAGAGCAGTTCAACTCTAACAAAGAGGTTTCTTCAAGAAAATTCTTACATATGACAACATCAAGATTCATTAAAAGTGTTCTCTAAGTGCTAAGAATGTAATAAAAATGTCTGCCAGTGTCTGTTCTATTTTTCCCTGAATGCGAATTATGAAGAGATATTGGATATGTTTGTTTTGTTAAAGGCACATGACTTTTTGTTGAGAGTGAAGTTATGATGTTTGGTTAACACAAGAGAAGGGAGTTTTTTAAATAAGTGTAGATAGACGAAGTAAACAAGTAGGCAAAGTTAATGTATACAAGAAATCAAGGTTTCGTTTCTGTAGAATTATATTATCTAATATAGTTTAGTCTAGCCGGTCTAGCGAAGGTTTATAATGCAAAACAACGAATGGCAGTGTGGAGATTTGAGGATAATTGAGGAGAAACTTTTACTTTTTTGTGAGATTTAAAAATAGCCCATACTCTAGGTTTTTCCTGAGCATAAGGTACCCTCCTATATTGAGACTAAATAATTAAAAACAAAGAAATTCAATCATAGGATATGGATAAAATAAAAATTAAAGTAATATCATAAAATATACTTAATTTCCAACATTCTACATCTAGATTAATAAATAATAATAAATAACTATAATCAAGAAGAAAAATGGCAGCATGCAACACTAACGAATTAGGATTTGATGTCACTTTTGCATGGGAAAATGAGGAAACTTCCGAAAGTCAACAGAATGATGGTGCCATAGACCGTGATGATATCACGTGCGCTATTTGTCTTTTTGTATTGAAAGAACCAGTACAGGCGTTGGATTGTGGACACCGGTTTTGTACCAAATGTATTAGAGAATTCCATCAAAAAAAGTAAGGTTCATGCATTTTTATCAGTAGAAGAAAGTAAAGCCTTTGCAGTTTTTCTCGAATTGGCAATTGCCAACTGCAGAGACTGCACAGTATGCTTTTCAATACCCTGTTAGAGACTTCGAAAGATGGAAAAAGATACCTCAACAAACATCACGTCCCCCTTGCCTTAGTATCCCCATCCAGGATGTCTTCCTCTCAGTGTTTCTTCACTAATGTTTATTATAAACAATATTAAAGTTTAGCTAAGTATATTATTGACTCAGTGTTGAAATTTTCACTTTTAGCCCAGGTAAATGTCCAAAGGATTGGCAAGATATTCAGGTCAGTGATTTAATCCTTTTAAAAGAAAGTTTGAAATTTTCTCGCAGTTTTTTTGAAAAGATTTTTCGCGCAATTTATTTACAGAAAATCGAAATTTCAAATGACCGTCCAGGCTAGTAACATGAGCGACAGACAAAGATTGTGGTACCGTTAGAAAGCACTTTGCGTACTCTTTTTTTTTTAAAGCATTCGGTTTACATGCGATAAAATGAAGTGGTCTTGAGTTATAGCCAAACGTATATATACGTGTTTTGAAGTCTAAGGGTTAAAGGTTATTACCGATCATATGTATCTAGCAAAAACTGAATCAGCAATGTTTACCGTAGCGCACGCCTGCAAAGCATGCAAGCTGAGTCAGCACTTTTCGAATCAAAACAACACACCATTTTTTAG
>JAUJPO010055226.1:0-14369 GCA_032270745.1 Tiaropsis multicirrata
ACAAATTACAATTTTCTCCTTGTTACTCGTGATTAATCGTTAATTGTACTCCAAAACGTGCGATTACTAGTACTAATAAAAATAAGGTTAATTATAGTCAAGCTGCTTTAAAATTTCATCAGACTTAGTCATCCTGTTTTGTATCTCAAATGTATGAGAGGATCGTACTATTGAATGCAAATGAGCTTTCATTGTTAAGAACATCATAGTTCAATCATTAAATTATAGTTTAATGCACTTTTTCTTTCGTTTAGTTGGTAAATTGTCATGATAATGTCGTATTAAGGAAAATTGTCATGATAATGTTGTTTCAAGGAAAATTGTTATTGTTATTATTATTATTAAAAGCCTTTTGAGAAATAATGAAAATCGACATAAAGTTTTTTGAGATCATGAAAAGCTTTTTGAAAAATAATGAAAATCGACATAAAGTTTTTGAGATCATGAAAATCGACTTAAAGTTTTTTGAGATCATGAAAATCGACATAAAGTTTTTTGAGATCATGAAAAGCTTTTTGAGAAATAATGAAAATCGACATAAAGTTTTTGAGATCATGAAAAGCCTTTTGAGAAATAATGAAAATCGACATAAAGTTTTTTGAGATCATGAAAATCGACTTAAACTTTTTTGAGATCATGAAAAGCTTTTATCGACATAAAGTTTTTTGAGATCATGAAAATCGACATAAATTTTTTTGAGATCATGAAAAGCCTTTTGAGAAATAATGAAAATCGACATAAAGTTTTTTGAGATAATGAAAATCGACATAAACTTTTTTGAGATCATGAAAAGCCTTTTGAGAAATAATGAAAATCGACATAAAGTTTTTTGAGATCATGAAAAGCTTTTTTCGACATAAAGTTTTTTGAGATAATGAAAACGTTTTTGAGTCGACGAAAATCGAAATAACGAAAATCGAGATAAAGTCTTTCGAGATTATATACAGTATTTCGATATAATTTAGACTATTTTAGTTGAATATGTGTCAACATCCTGAATGTATTCATCTACAGGATATTTCACCTAACATAATGTTTTTGGATGAAACATGACGCTTTTCGATATAAGAAAACGAATTTAGGCTCGACATAACGTATTTAAGAATGACAGTAGATTTTTGGATCCATCAAAATTCATTTTGAGACAATTAATTTCAACCCAGTATAAATATTTCTAACGTAAAAATATGTTGGTGGGATAGTATAAAGTTTATTGGCCAAATAAATAAGGAATTAGGATAAAGGTTTTTGACATAGTGTTAAACATTTCGAATGATCATAATATTTTTCGACTGTGTATAAAGTTTTCCTTGATTTATGGCAGCTATGGCGTTCCATACCAGCAGGTGGACACAGAACATTTTCAGCATTGCCTCAACGTCCAAATATTGTTAATGTTTCATGCCTACTAGGGTAATATCAAATCCAGCAAAAGTCACAAATTTTCAAACTTTGAATCACGAAATCTTTTAACGATTTCACAAAAAAACTAACAAAAAAGACCTAACAAACAAACCTACCTAATTTCATCCGCTTCGCCAGTTGCTCAATACTGACAGTTGGATCAGAACCCATCGATAGGAAACATATCAAAGGTGATTTGACGTCGCTTTCAGACCATGCTTCATGAAGATCTAAGATAACTCCTTCGGCGTATTTTCGACCTAAAGACTCCTCGATGTATTTCCGTGCTTGTGAAAGAGTACGGTCTGGTGCCCATGACCTAAAAAAGTAAAGCTAATTTGTAGACATGGCATTAATTAATTCGAACGACCGAAAGACCGTTCTACTCATGTTGAGGATATGACAAAGTATGCGGGAAATTTTCACCAGTAAGAAAATGCGGACTAATATTTGTCATTTGTTGTAGGCAACATCCACATAACGTTATTTCAACATTGTTTCAACGTCCACACACAACGGTCTGACCTTAAAACAACGTTCCGTGCCTACTGGGTAAGGCCGTGTATTGTGTGGGTTTAGCACCATTGCGGTTGGAATCATCAGTAATACAACAATACAATGAAGTTATTTTACGAGGTTTTCTATTGATGGAGGCTTTCTTTCTTATCAAAGGAGGAGAATAATCTGCTTCCGTATAAGGTAATATGGTAAATATTGAACTCTCCTCTGTATCGAGAATGCATGTTATTGTATTATGTTTACCTTATTAGAAGGAGTTTTCTGAAGGTGTCCAGAGAAGCTTGGTAACCATCGGGAATTTCCGCTTCTTCTGGGGTGTCTTTATCAAACCAAACTTTCCATTGTTTTTCATTGCGACCGATCTAAAAGAAGAATTGAAATTACGATTTGAAGGAAACGAAAAAGACCAAAAAAGTATTTCAAATTATTCTTTTTATTTTCCCTTTGTAAAGAAATCATACGATGTCCATTAGTCAATCCTTTATATACGTAAAATATCCCGTGATCTTTAGGATGTTTTCATACAAAAGTGTAGATTACGGATGTTTTCATACAAAAGTGTAGATTACGGATGTTTTCGTACACATGAAGATTACGGATATTGGATATTATGACCCTACTCATGTTAGAACAAAGAAACGCTCTTTAATTAACCTCTTATTAACTAGATATATGGAGAGTATTGAAAATGCTGGGAGATTTTAAACAACATGTCACCTGGTTGAGAATGTCATTAAATTGTGGCAATTTGCTCAATTCCACCAAGTTCAACCAAGTCATATCCAGTATCCATTTGCATGGTTTTGGTGGTACTTGTTTTAGGTCCAATGACGCCCCACCTAGAAATAATTACATTGAATTATTGAGTGAGTAAGAAGATAGGATCTCTGGACATTTTGACGGAGAGTGTTGACTTCCATATAAGGAATATGGACGAAGGCAACACTCATCTCCGTTATATTTTTGAATGGAAAACTCAAGAGAGACTGAGTGAAAAGACATTGTGAAAGTTATGGGAGCGGTGGCCGAAATATAAAGGCACTAGCTTTTTAAATAGGAAGGTTGTGGGTTCGAGCCTCGTCATAGCGAGGTCACTTCTAATGTCGCTGAAACCCCAGGTGACGGTTCGGGTCATATAAGAACCAATCTCTGTAAATGAAAGTGAATTCGCCCCTCGACATAAAATTGCAAAAAAGAAGTTAAGAAGAGATAACACTGCGCAACAAATTACGATGATCCTATGACTAGATCTTAAGAAGAATGCTGAACAAAAAGTCAAACGGACAGTACAAGTACCTTTGATAAACAGAAGGTTGCGGATCACCTGAATGGACCATCGCAGCAAGATTACACTGTTAATTTTATTAGGTGACGACCCGGGTCACATAAATTGAAACGAATTTGGACCCTGAACATAAAACAGTGTAATAGAAAGATGAGATAAAAAGTGGACGAAGTACCTTTAATAAACGTTGAAAACTCCCTGTGTTTGATCAGATTCGACTGCATATCAATCTTCAAAGCCAAGAGAAGTGTGAAAAGGAATTTATCTTTCTCGTAAAGACCTCGACATGAATATTTGAAAACATCGTACGTCAAACAAGCGATTATGTTAGTGATACGTTTGGTTGTGATCGGTGATTGAGGCGATCTGGAAATACATGAAAAACACATTCTAAAGATTTATTTATTTTACACTTGTATGATTACCCCGAATTTACCAAAAATTAAACAAGAATTTGGCTAAGCAAGAAATAGGCAGAGCCACCGCCTTTTAGATTCTAATCATACTGGTGAACTTCGAATTTTTACCAGGGTTCTGTTCTGAGACAGAGTTAGTAAAGTGTCATTTAACATCCCGGTGAACCCCTTACCTACTGGAACAAAAAGTCCAAAAAACTGTCCCCGTTAAAATATTAGCCTAAAATTTTGGCTTTAATGGAATGAATGTAATTTGATTTGATTATCCCCAATGAATTTTACGTCTCCTTTTTAACCCCACTGGCAAAACAACATTCATTATATGGATACTTACCTTTCGATGGCCTGGTCGAACAAACCAAGGAATTGTTTGAGCGATGTCTGATACATACAGTTGACAAACGACATTTCAACGATCAAAAAATATAAAATGCTCCCACGTGTTGCCACTAATGAAAAAGAAATGAATCAAATATTACATATAAGACACTTCATTCTTTAGTAAAAAAGTCTCTAAAATCGCTTGAACAAAAGAGACACATTTTTGTCTCGATGCTTCGTTCTTCAAACTCGTTTGAGAGACTTAACTACGGAAAACTTGAGTGGTCCACAACTTCTTTATGATCGATATCAATTTACTCCATGCACAAATCAAAGCCCAGTATAAAAACCCCGGTCTGAAAGGCTTTGTTATATTTTGAACTTGCGTACGCAAGTTGATTTGTTTTGCTCACTTCCCGATCAGATGATTTAATCAAAGTTGTTCTACTGAGCTGGTATTCAAATGTTTTACTGAAAAATGATGCGAAGAACAAAACGCTCATTCATGTGAAGAAATTACAAAATTCTTTTTATACCATTTCTGAATTCTTCTCTGGCGTCATTGATCTTTAGTTCAGTATCGGCAGCTACTGCAAGCTTTTGAGCTACTTCTTCAGCTGTCCTTTTGGTGGTACTTAAGACCTCAATCAATGATTCGTCATCGACCAATGAACCTTAACAGCGAGTGAAGAAAATATTATAATTTTATAACGAATAAAAATGTTGAATATTGTCAATGTGTCATGAATTACCGATTCAATCATGGTGAGTGGGGCAGGTGTACACACCCTTTAGCGTAGTTTTTTTGGAAGGGAGTTTCAAGATCCAGTATCCACAAGTTTATGCTTCCTAAACGCACTCTTTTAGTAAGAAAGATTTCCAAACTTAAATCAAGAAAGGAACCGGGGGTACAGCGAATCAATATCAAGATTTCACTGCAACTTTAAAATTGGTTCGCTGCACCCGGTTCCTTTATTGGTTGACACGGAATTTGAACTGGTCCTAACTCCTGTCCTAACAAATGCAACTACCTTATTCTATGCATGCTTATTCGTAATAATCAATGTGGAATGAAACCTTCCGATATAGATTTTTACGCTACTTAATCTTGCGAATTTGGCATCAATTCCCCAAAAAACAATATACTAGTAAGCTAATTTTAGCATTACACATCAACATTACACATTTTAGACCTAGACAAGAATTTTTCGTATCAAGGTAATAATTTAAGGGTAGTCTTTCTCTTATTCAACTGACCTTCGACACTAGTGAGCCGGTACAGTAAATTGTCTTCCAGTTCTTTCATTTTTCTCTTATTGAATGAAACGTCTTCAATGAGTTTCAAACGTTCTGCTTCCAGCTCCTATAAAACAAAAATGAAAGTAAAATCAAGCCAGGTGCAAAATACAATAAATAAGTTCGACACTGCCCTGGTTTCTACATGGGAGAAATTTTTACTGACAATTTAATTGGAGGAAATATGATAAATCTAGCATAGAAAGCACTTACACTTTTCTCGGTCAAAATAACGCGACCAAGTAACTGATCTTCTAAACCTTTCATGGTAACTGTAAAATCAATCATCGAAGTTCGTGCGCTTATCTAAAAAGATGTGAAAAGAGGATTGGACATACATGCATAGTTTTAGGTTACATCTTAAGGAGATTTAGGTTCGGATTAGCCCTAAGGTGCAGGATATCTAGTTATTGGCATAAAACTGTCTACTGAGATTCGAGCTCGAAGACAAAAGTATAAAAGTATTTGGTTTCTACAGACAATCGGACAATCTTTTTGGTATGTGTTTTGTAAGAAAGGGTTGGTATACCTCTGGAGTATAACTAGGATTAGGTAATTTGGTTGTGATATACATTGTGAAACCATTCATAACATCTACTTCTTTGTCGCCAAGTTTAACCTGCGAGGAAGAAAAATAAAAAGCGTCAAATTTAACCCATACTTGTCCAGACGACGGCTTTGTCATGAATTTGAAACCGTTTTTTATGCTAATTTAAAAAGAACAAATCAATTCATGTTTGTGTGCTCTCAGTAGTGACAACAAATTTTGACTATTAAAAAAACATTTTGTTAGGTTATTACCTTTAAACTGCTGCCGAGTTTAATAAAATTCTTTTCCAAAATATTATCGAGGACTGGGTCCAACTCTTCTCCAACATCCTCGATGAGCAAGGGCCGTCCGAGAGACAAAGCATCCTCCAAGTGTGTCCGGAAATATTTATGGTTCAAAGAAGTGACCTAAATGGAATGAAATTTGATTTAATCTGAGAAAGAAATGGGGAGTTATTTCATTTCAAAATTACCAAGACTGTTAAAGTTGAGAAGACTAATTTCAAGTGTTTTCACAGGTTTTATATAGTTTGGCCTATACTATACATAGCCTATGCATTAGTCTATACACATGAGTCTAGACTCAATTTTTTCGGTACCAATTATAGGAAATTAACTCAAAATTATTTTTAGTTTCGTTTGTTTTTTATTTTTTCAATTCTTTGATTCAGGTCGATTTTGAAACTCATTTAAACATAAGTTAAGAAAGTCGAAAGACTAAAAGTGTCTCTTCAAAATGTTTTTATTTCTTCTTTAAGGGTAGTAGCTCTCTTACCTGCAAGCCATGATCTTTTTCTTTGTTCTTAATCCAAATTTTGCCTTGACTTTGCGGATCAATAAGAAGAGGATATCGAGCTGCTTTACTGACAATGATACCGTTTTGTGAAGAAAGTTCATCGTTTGGTAAGCCTTGCAAGTTCCATTCTGCTAACTGTAATAGAGAGAAGACTTATAACACTTGTTAGTTTGAACAAGCTTCCTAACAATCCCTAACAGAAAGCCGTTGTCTAATTGATACTTAAGGCACAACGTTGTTTAAACTGCAGACAGTTATTTGGACACTGCAACAATGTTGGAATAAGGTTGTGTGTCTCCTGGCGGGTGGTAGCCTAATCGGAAGGTTGTATGTTTGAGGCCCACCCAAATCGACAACAGTAGCCAAAGGTGACCCTCTTACGCCAGTGGTTTTCCTTGGTGATGATTCGGAAGATGACAGAAAAAGATTCTGAGATTGGAAGTGAACACAGCCAAAAAAATATGTAGATACAATTTATTTCACAAATTTATTTTCATCTTTGACCTTAATTTCGCCGTCCCAGAATTTAAAATGTAGTTAAAAAGACCACTTGTGATATGGTAAAAGAGGAATAAAATCGCGGCAAAACTTGAAAATGGACGTACCGTAGCAGTGTCTACCAATAACAAAGTGACATTCAATTTGAAAGTGAATGGTATATGTCTTTGGTGAAGCTCTTTTTGCCAGTTCTTCTCAAGAGACTTGCGGAATTCTTGATTGAAAGGCCCGCTGTATGATAAGAAAGCTGTACCAAGCAACACATCACCCACCAAACTAAAATCCAAAGTTGAGGAGAATTATGATGTAGCTATATGTACTTTAAGAGAAGAAATTTAAAGTTTAACTTCACGATTTTAGGTGGGAACCGTGAAATGGGCTTATCCAAAAAAAGTTATGTAAGAGGGATAATTGCTTCGTAATCTACCACGGACATTTTCAACCCACGGACAATAATTTTAAACCCGGACAAGCTTCAATTTGACCCCCGACATCTAAAATTACCCCAGATATCACAAATATTTTCCTTCCCCGCACAATCATTAAAAAAATCGTTTGAAGTAACCCAAAATGTTGGTTCCTTTGTCTACTGTTTTTGAAGACCTTTGTCCATTGAATGCCAGTAAAAATTTCATACCGTTCAGTTTGCTGAGCGAATTCTTTACTTTGTTCGGTCCATCTTTCTTTTTCACCACCGAGACCGTTGATCAGCGCTGATGCAGCTACCATTTTGCGTTTACAAGTCTCTGCGTCATCGACAAGAATCTATGAATAAAGAAATCTAGCTTGAAAAAATATCACACCCAGAGCCAGTAGAAACAATAGAGATGAGAAGAAGAACACAAGGTACAAGACCAATCAAAGTAGTATTTAAAGATGGACATGAAAAATATAAATTTGTGAGGAAGATGACTGAATTGAAAAAATTATCAAAAGCACTCTAAAAGTATCACGGACGACATGACGAAAATGGAAAGAGAGCTCAAACATGACGTAATCTTTTCTAAGGAATTTTAACCAAGAAAAAAGTGGCGTGACGGAGTGTAAACCTTCCGGGTTTAACCGAACCACGAGGTTCAATTTGTACCTGTTTTTCGCGCATTGCACCTTCATATTCTGCTTGAGCTATATCTAGTTCTTTTTGCTTTTCATCCAACTGTTTTTGAGCAGTCTGCAAATCATCCATGGCTAACTCCAGTTTCGCTTCTTGGATTGAAAGATTGGCCTGAAATTGAAAATCATTGTTATGCGTAATATCAAATAGTATTCGTATTATATACGACGTAGTATCCATTCTTTACCACGGAAAGTCATACTTTTCAACCAATAAGATTTTATTATTGGGAAAACAAACACTATGGTTTAAATCACTAAAAGATTTTGTTTACTGATCACACATAATTAATCATTAGTAAGTGTTCTGTTTTCCCCCATTTTTGACGTCATGTCGTGGCAAAGAATCTTCTGATTCCCCTTTTGTTTGGTTTTTGTGCTTTTTTTATTATTTTTTATTTAACGTTGGCGGTAAAAACACAAATAGTAATTTTTGTACAAGACAAAAGACTATTACTATCTAACAACAACAAGACTAATTTAAAAATTTAAAAATAATGATTGATAGTATGCTAATGAAAGAGAATTATGCAAATTATCGGCGCTTTTTGCACCCACAAGAGATGCTAATTTTTGAGAGATTATGCTTAAAAGTAAAAATAACCATGTTCAAGTTTCGCTTCTATAAGGGCTAGCCCTTAACATTAAGAATATTTTGATTGCTTCTAAAACGAAACACAGGCAAGCTTTCAATAAAAGCGTTGTATAAACTAATATTTGTGACAACCGAAAAAAAGAATCGATTGCAAAAAGTTTTATACCAGAAAGGTTTCTGGCAATAAAGGAGTTTCCACTTATTGGAATATTCCACTAAAATTGAAAGCTATAATTTAAATCTATGTAAGAACTTTACGTTACCGAAAGAAATCAATAAAGATGGTACCTTGAGCGGAAGGACTTCTTTGTTGACTGAAAAGAATTTGGCCATTGCTTGGGTCCACGAACATAATCCTGCTACATTACCACAGACCTAATTCAAAAATAGTACAAATCTGATTCTACGAGTTCATGATATCATCAATTATGTAATTTCTATTCTACGAAAACAGCCGTGGTTGTTTCCGTATATGAAGGTTTGCGTATAATGAATATCGTGAATATCGCGAATCCTATTCCTCTTCTTGGGATGTGATAGAGAAACAATTCGAATTAAACGTTCAGTAGAGTTGAAAGTCAAATCTAGCTACAAAAAGGGGGAAAATCAAATTCTCAAAGAATCATACTCGTTTCGCATTTTCCAAGCTGTAGTCTTCAGCTTTGAAGTAAGGCTCCATTAGCTCAACCATTTCTTCATTGATCGTATCTTTTGGAAAGTCTTGCAGAGCTTGTAGAAAGCCGGCTTGTGACATAAACTGAAAGCAAACAAGAAGTTGTATAAGGATGATAAAATGATAATCAGTACACTAATAGGCTTGTTGAAAATTCCAGCAGTTTAATTAAACACAAGACTTTCTATTGATCAATACTTTTGCCATAATGCAAGATTGTGATAGATCGAAAGTAGTCTAATAGTCTACAAAATTACTAGTGAGTAACAAGAGAACTTTAGCTAGGGGTCTGTTTGAAAAATGATCGTTTCCGTCCGATACTAACACAAAACTGAAAAATAAATCTAAAATAAATCTTACTTGAGGCTTAAAGGGGACTTTTATTCTAAACAAGGCTTATTTCGAGCTCTGATAAGAGGGATAAGGGTATTTAGACATACAAGATGTCTTATTCTTACCCGTAGCGATTCAGACCAGGAAGCTTTACAACCGGGTCGGTCAGGATCAGGAGTGACTGGGTCCAGACCCTTCCTAGACAGTATCAAGACACAATCCATGATCCTCATAATCAGGGGAGGTGGTTTCCCAAGGCGGCGAACTGTAGCAATATCGGCTGATTTAATTGTCTGTGAAAAAGAATTAGGAATTAGAAATCTAAACTAGCCACCGATAATGGTGGGTAAAAAACGTTTTAAAGAACATCCAATATCTACGCCCACGGTAGTAGATTATCACAGGATTTCAAGCTTTTCTAATGGTCATGATGGATGACAGGTACGGAAAATAAAAAGAACGAAATAGGGAATTTCTTGGTACTCTTGTAGAGGCTTTAGTTTCTTTCCTAGTTAAAAACATTCATTTTCTTACCTGAAGTGCAGCTTCAGCTTCTTCAAGGGCAGGTTTGGCGGCTTCTAATTTCACTTCAGCGACCGCCTTTTCGTCCTATAGAAAGGTTTGTTTTCGAAATTCAAATTGTGAAAAAGGGAAACTTTCTTCTTTTATTCTCAAGCTCCGAATTTCATGATCTTTATTATGTTCTGAGTTCACATTGGGCTTGTTCAATAAAGCAATAAGCAGGGGTGAAGGGTATATAAGCTTTTCTCATAATTTACCCCCTAGACAGTAGTTACCTCCAGACAAGTGTTGATTTGAACCCTTGGACAAATCGAAATTAGTAGAAACACCCGGATTTTTAATATGTTTCCGTATAAAAGATTACGTAATGTAAGGTAGCTTACTATAATAACACAGGTCGAAAAGTAAGAACAATTTTTACCCCGATAACATCAACAATTCCTTGTGCTCGGTCTTTCACTACTTGCACTTGTGATTTCACTTTTTCCGCCGCGTGTGCCTTCTGGGTAACTTCTTTCAACACGGCTTCTGCCTTCACTGACGCAACGGCGAGTTCTTTCTCTTTCACCGACAACTCTTTAGAGAGTTCAGCCACGGAACGACTCGCTTCCATCAGTTTTTCGAGACCGATATTCATACGGTGCGCAAGACCGTCAATTTCGGATTTCTGTGCAGCGTATACTTGTTTGTAAGAATTCATGAAGGAAAGATAGGATTTTGGAGTGACATGTGTTTGGCGACGGTATCTAAAATATAAGAAAATATTTAACTTATTTGGTCTGAGTTTGAAAATAATGGAATAAAATAGTCACGCTATCAAAGAAATTGCTCCAAGGCAATAACTGTGGCGTTCAACTGACCAAGGAAACATCAATCTTTTATGCACTGAAGATTCATGCATCATGGTATTTAACTGCATCTCCAAAATTCATTAAGATTTTAAAGGTCTAATTTCGATTTATTTGCTGAGCTTTGGCGCGTCAAAGTTATCTTTATGAAAAAATGAAATAAATTATTCGGCCAAAGAAGTGGAATGTTGAAATTTCGATCAATTAGATTCAAGCTTGCAAAAATAAGAATCTACAATCTAAATCAGACCTAAAAGTTTCCACTCTTTGAGAGGATCGCTGAACATTGTTTCAACGTCCAAATAACGTTCTGACGTTGAAACAGCGATTGGATGTTAAAACAATGTTCCGTGTCTACTGGGTATAGAATACCTTATCGGACAAAAAAATGCCGGACAAAAGTGACGAAAATTTAGTCCGATGAAAAAAGTCCAAAAAGAAAAGTTTTTTAGGCTGAAATTTGCGTTTTTTCGGACAAAAGTGATGAAAATATTTGTGGGTGACGAAAATTATGTCCGACGAAAAATTAGTCCGATAATACTTACCGTTCAAAATAATCTTTACAATACACAGCCACGCCATCGTGAATAGAGCCCATTGCTTTGACCAGTTCATTCTTCGTTTCTCCAGTACACTTGATTTCAAAGTTCGATAAGTAATGCATTGCAACCTAGCGTAACAAAATAGTAATATAATGAAGGAACCATAAAAATCTCAATCTCTTCAGTAATTAATAAGGATAGCGCGAATGACGTTTAGAGCCTTTAGAAAGGAAAAGGTAACACAACGCTTCCCGTTAAGCCAGAAATATTGACCTTTTACCCAGCTCTCAAATTAAGTATTTTTAATGAGGTTTGACGTCCATAAAACGTTTTGACGTTGAAGTGGCATCGTACTAACGTGTAGTTTACCCTCATTTAAATCCATAATGCATTGTATAAAATAGCAGCATTCCTGGCTGGAACTACGGAACAAAATTTTCTGACGTTTCTAGATTTTTTAAAAACTGTATCCGTCTTTTTGGCATTTCTAGGAAAACAGTGATACCAACCGACTTGTTAACTGAATAATCTAAATATTTTGAACATATGGATCCATCCCGTTTTTTCAGTCCGGATATTTACCTGAATCAATGCTTCTTTGGGCCATCGTTGAAACCAATTGATGGTACACCCGCTGATTAAACCAGGAAATTGTAAAGCACGTTGTCGAAACTTCTCTCCAACCTATAATAAACAAAAAATTTAAATCTAGAAAAGAGAAGTTAAACAAAAGAAATTTGCTGGATGTCGGTTTTTATGGTATCCCAGCTGGCATATGACGTTCATTAAACGTTCTTTTAACGTCCAAATAACACTATGACGTTGTTAGAACAACGTTGTTTCGACGTTAAAACAACGTTCCGTGTCCGAATCTAACCAAAGCTCACCGGTGAAAAGCATAGGACGACGTGTAAGTTACTTCTAGCTCTGTTGATAAAATAGTCGTAAAGATTCTCTGAAGTTGGTGGTCGTCTTGGATACTCCTTCTTCATGACGGGGATGAGTTCGGAAGTGATTTCGTCGATTTCATCACGCGCGAACAGATTCGATACCTATGGGGTGTAGAAGAAAAATGCGGTAAGGTGACAGGTAATATTAAAAACTATCGGGTCAAGCAAAGGCTATGGATTATTTGATGGTGATTTCAAAAGGCAAGGGCACGGCCACTGAAAGTCCTGAATCTACTTTCTTACTTTTCTTTTACTTTCCAAGTCAACTTATCCTGATATTAAACACATTCCAGTGAAAATATTGAGGCTCGTTTTCTATAAAAACAAAAAGTAAACTTATAATGTCCTGTTTCTACAAACATATTATCTTACCTCACCAGAAGACAGAACATTATTCAAATATTCCAAGAATCCTTCATCTTTGACTTCTTGATCGGTGAAAATGAAAGTGATCCCTTTGCCTTGTTCACCCGCCACACGATACAGATATTTCAAATCGTCCATCAGATTTGTCACGTTATAAGATCTGCAAGAAGAAAATATTTTTTGGCAGATTTGAAGATGAGTGAAAAGATTTTTCCTTTCGCTATATGTGACATTGTTCAACTGCATGCGGCATACCTATCGGAGCCTTTCATCTCACAATCAAAAAATCATCATGAGTTTCTGATCAATTGAATAAATCGACTACTTTTACCTATCATACCATCAGTCTTTTACTATCCGATGACCGGTTAGCTCAGTCAGTAGAGAGCTCGCCTACAATCGAAAGGTTGTAGGTTCGATCCCGGTGTAACAGCTTATTTCAACTCCCCGAGAATAATGACTCCCCCAGTTGAAATTTCCTAGGAAATCATGACTCCCTTTAGTTTATAAGGACTCCCCTCCTTTTCTAAATTCGGTTTACAAATATCAAAAGGGAGTTAAAATAATCTAGTGTAAGGAAACTCCCCTGCTTAGTTTGAAGTCATTGCATAGCACCCAGTAAAGTATTCGAAGAAAATAATTTTTTTTCGAATGATTCCAAACTACTCAAAATGACTATTGGTAGGAAGACGATTAAGGCATTTCTAATACCTGTTACCCTTAGAGCAATCCTTAGAGCCGGCACATAGCACGCGTTTTTCAGTCCTGAAAAAGTAGTCTTAATGGACCACGGTCTTTTGACTATTATCTCAAGACATTCTCATTTTAAGGCATACAAACCGAATGCTTTTAGAAAGAATATAAATCAGCTTTCTAACAGCACCGAAACATGATTTGTCTATCTCTCATGGATTTTCATTAAAAAATTGATTCAAAAACGCTTCTTTTCAATCATATCTACCTATTTTTTCCAGGGGAATATGCATTTAGGGAATCCCTGGGATATTAAGATCTGCTGCGGGTACTGGACTTGAAATTTTAGCCAGTGCCACCTAAAATCCTCATTTTTGGACATTTTTAAAATTGAGACTTTAAAAGATTTTTAAGATTTTCTTTGAATTTCGACTGCAACTTTATATCATCAATATCTAACTTTTTTCAAATTTCAAGTCTATAACAGTCCATAGAAAGAGAATTTGAGAATTTGAGATATGGATATTTATTAGAGATTATGTACTACATATAGCCCCTCTTAACTCTTTCTATACTGCCCAAGCCAAAATCATGCATGTAGGAATGACGTCTTCTTCACCTTATAGCCTCTGTTAGAAATTTTCACTGGC
>JAUJPO010055237.1:0-28797 GCA_032270745.1 Tiaropsis multicirrata
ACCTCCTTAGTTTAGCATTTTGTCTATGAGTGTGGTCGCTAGTCTTGTTATACAGACAAAATAAATCCACTACTACTCTTACAGAAACGCTGCAAGTCCCTCTATCCATGGGTTTTGCCTTTGATTGCCTCCCCTGGCAGGAAAAATTCCATAAACCACCCTAACATTTCTAATAAGTGACCATAAAACTCCAGACGCTGGGGGAACTTTCGTATGTAAATTGCCGAGTAATAGGTTTGACTTGACTTGACTTGATTCGTGTTATATAGAATCTAAAGATTCGAAAAAAGTTGGATCCCCTTTTTGAGGCATGACAGGTCCCCCTAGTACGCAGTAATTTGCGTCCGAAAGTCCCCCTAGGGCCTAGAGTATATTAAGCAGCCAGCTAACGAGCCAGCTTTTCCGAATATCGTGGCTGGAAAATAAACTTACGTAAAACGTCTTTCAGATCTTCGTAAGTAATCTTTGGTACTGGCGCTTCCATCTGCAACGAAGGAAAGAAATGTGATACTTGTATTATTGAAAAAAGGACGATCCTATCAAAGAAAAGGATCTTGTATACAATTTATAACAGGTCTTTCTTTCACTGGAACCACCAGTACTACTGGATTGAAACATCGATGGGGTCGCTTCCTTTGTTGATTATGAAAAACTTATTTTTTACCAACAAAATACATACCCTGTAAACACTGGAGCCAAGGCTGACCATGGAATCAGCTTTAGCGATGGGTAAATATTCAGGTATGGAGACTGTGGATGTGGTTCGTACTGGTAAAAGAAAGATCACATCAAACGTTATTACTGGTTCGTACTGGTAAAGAAAGATTACATCAAACGTTATTACTGGTTCGTACTGGTAAAAGAAAGATTACATCAAACGTTATTACTGGTTCGTACTGGTTCAAACAATATTACATCAAACGTTAGTACTAAAATCTCTAAAAATTACTGGAATAAAAGAGACAATTTTTTGTCTTGATGCTTTTCTCCAAACTCATTTAAGAGACTTTACTACGGAAAACTTCAATGGGCTTAATTTGGCAGCTCCATACCCTCCATGATGTTATCTTTTCTGAGGAATTTTTACCAGAAAAAACTCGCACTTCATTTGCTCGATGAGTGGAGAGAACGGGCTTAAAAAGCCGACCAAAAAATGAATTTACTTCATACCTGCAAGTTTTGGTTCATAGGGTGTTTCAATAGCTTTAGTATCATATCCTCTGTTCTTGAGTGCCTCAACAATCTCGTTGACATCGAAGGACACTTCCTTCAACGGAATGTCATCGTTGTTGATCATCAGATCCTCTTCGTCGGAGAAAGCAACTGATGGTAAAAGCCAACGCGCCTTGTTTTGGCGTACTGCTATTATCTATTGAATAATGATTGTAGACACAAGTTAAACACCTTTAAGTACCGGGCCAGCCGAACTCTTGAAACCCCGGGTCGCGCCTTTAAAGGCGCACAGGCCATAACTCAAGAACCGTTAATGATATTAAGCTGAAATTTTTCATTCGGATTTGGATTCCAACTAAAGTTAAGCAACGATAGCCCGGTGGTTTAAAGCATCAGCGTCGAACATAACAAGGGTTCCCGACTCCATTCTTGCTCCTTCCTCCATAATAAGTTCAGTTCATAGAAAGGCAAGCTTGCTTGGTGCAACATATTGGAAGTCTTAGAAGTCATAAGTCTTAGATTATATCTTCCCTATAATATCTATCGAGTTTATCCTCCATTGTGAACATATGAGTACTTTTATTGTTAAAATAAGGGTATATAGTTTTGATTTTTTACGGCATGTACTCTCAGGTGTCGAATAAACGGGAAGTTGTAAAATTCCCAAAATTTTAACAAACGATTGGAACGGTTGAAAAAAAACAATAAAGGAGGGTGGGGCGTTTATTCGGCACCTGCGAGTATACAGATTATGGATTTGTACAACTCTTGATCTATCGATAGAAATGTCTGAGTGAGGTAGCTCTTATATATAAGCGCTGTGGCGGCTTGTACATAGATTTTCGGTTACTAGTTTTGCTTGGAAAACTACAAATTATGTACAGACCGCCACATAACGTTAACGTCCTAAATAGCTGCTTGCGTGGTGTTGTGGAGGGCGTTTGTTCGGCACCTGGTGAGTGTACAGATTCACACTGCCCGACTTTTGATTTACCGCTATAGAATTGTCTGAGGGAGGTAGCTTTAATCTATTTACCGCCCAGATCCGTTACTACACAAACGTGGAGCAGCCATTTTTTTAACATTTCCCATTAGACACATTGGGCTTTTACCCACCTGTTGAGGATGGAGATTTTCGACACCAGCCCTCCCTGAATATTATTGGTCTTCAAATTTTTACCCCCTGGATACCCTAGGATATTGAAAATTTCAAACCCCTCTGGATATCCTATATCCTCAACCTACAGTTGAGCAGCCATTTTCCATTAGAGACGCGTTTGTAAAGTAAAAGGAAAGGACAAAAGATACTTACTGTTTCACAGTGTTGGAGTAGACTTGGTATGGTGATCAAATCGTTGACCATCAGGAAAAAGACCAACACAAGAGCGTGTAAACAACTCTTCTGTTTGAACGTCAACTGACAGTCTTTTGAACTGATCAAATTCTGAAATAACAAAAAAAACTAAATTTCAGTTGATTTGTGTTTGTTTTTTCGAAGAACCTTCCAACTGATTGAAGGCGGTGGGCTTATATTTTAGTTTTATTACTTAGAGTAATCTCATAATAATCAAAATAAGTGATTACACCTAAAGGGAATAACAATTAACACCTCTAATGTTAATCCCTAAAGGATCGTTCCTCCACTCATCCACTTCAAGCATTTTTTTATCAAATGTCTGGACCTAGACCACCATTGGATTAGAAAAAAATGCCATTTTTTCCCTTGATGTATGTAATTCTTCAAAGGAATTTGCTACCATGAAAAAAGGCGAGTGATTCATTCGATGAGAAGAGACCGGCCTTAAATCAACGGAGAAAATGATTTGCTGGGATTTTGTTCATTAACCTCAAAAGGGGAACTTCACACGTACCTGTATACCAAGCACAAAAGCTACCAATTCCACCAAATAATCTTCTTGACCAAACTCCAAAACCAGCAAGCAAACAATTTTGGTCAGTAAATTGTAATGCCGTGGCTTGTTGTTATGGATACAGCAACTCTCGTACAAGTTGAACAAAAAATATTGACTGTTCTTCCTGATGAAGAGCAAATCTTGTCTGGAGCATTTCTCTACGGTGAAGTTCAATTCGCCGGTTGTCAATTGTCCGCTATGAAATAAAACAATAGAGAAGTGACATCTAAAATAATTGTTCTTTAGATATTCAGACCAATTTTCCTCTTGACGCCTGCATAATTTCCAACCCTTCTTATAATTATGATACCGGATGACTAAAAAAACTTCACACTTCAATCTAGATTGAAACCAAAGTCACTTTTTCTAGAACAAAGAAGATAGTCTAACTTAAATTTCGAGCTATAACCTTTTAAGTTTGGCCCAGTAGCTAAAAAGCTATGAGCTTGCAAAGTTAAAATTCACTTTTCGAAAAGTGCAATAACACGTCAAAAAAAGGGGTATTAAATTTTCACAATTAATTCGTAAATGGCAAGCATTTTAACTCACTGGGATTCTTTTACGAGTTTTACGACTTAATCAATGGTAATAAAGTTCTAAAAACAATAATTTTGGATTGGAAATAGGAAGAAAATGAAGATATTCGAAAACTTTGAAAAGAAAAGCTACCTCAAAATTTAAGTTAGACCTTCCTCTATCACTTTAAAGAAAATGTAGCTTTTCTCCAGATATGGAAATCAGAAATACACAAATAATACAATACATATAAACGCTTTTCGGAAAAAACCGATATCCTCTACAACACAGGAGATGCATGGATTTTTATAGAAGATCCCATTTGTTGCTATGGGTAACAGGTTTAACCTTAGATGACAGACAAAATAATGGTGACACCGTTGACAAGATTTTAATGGATGGCCCTGGTGGTGTTAAATCTAGACCCTTGGGAGTTGAATGGGCGATGTGGTTTACATTTGAAAAAAAAGTTGTTCTTGTTCTTGTTCTTAAGTAAAGAGATTTCAGATAAGAGCAAAGGCGAGGCAAAGAGAGTTCATCATCAATGAATCCTACCGAAGGTTGGTAAGAACATCAGCGTTGCCATGACGATCCAACAACACAATCAACAGTTGCTGGATGTAAAAACGCACGTCTATGGAAAATGAAAATAAAGAATTTCTTCACATTACCATATTTCCTCAAATAAGCGCCGCGGCGCTCTTTAAATTTTCAAGGAATAGAGGAAATACGGTATACCAAAATATTCTCAAAAACTTTGAGAATTCTTTTGAACACTCCGATACAAGCGAAGTTATGCAAGGGGACGTGAAATGTACGACTTGGACCTGTACATAACCTATTATAAAGCAATATACACATAAACATTTTGCTGGACTGGCTTATGTAAAGGTTCACCTCCTACAGAGTCCCTTGCGCAACCTCGCTATAAAATACAAATTCCTAGTTCTGGGGATAATCCAGGAAAAACTTGAGTAAAGAACAAAATGTCAAGTGACGTAGTTCAAATTTCAATTAAAAAAAAATTTCCCTGGCCCATATGTACCAACCATGGTGAGTCCTCCATAGATACAAGAGATATGCACCCCTAATATATATTTCGTGTCTGCGGTACAGTATGGCATAAGATTTCTCACACCGAAAACTATAAGGTAACAAAAAACCGAAACAGTTTCGTAAGAACTGGAAAAAAACAATACGAGAATTATAAAAAAGAAACCTCAAGCCAGATTTCCTAGTTTCTACAAAAGAAATGTGTGCATTCGGTTGGAAATTTGAAAATTGAAAATAGTTGAAGAAAACGAAAAGCTGAATAATGAGAACATATTTACTTGACCTTAGGTTTTAAGATTCTTATAAAAAATATAATGTATACTGCCTGCCCGTTAAAATAAAAAATATATTGAAAGTGACATGTCATTACATGTAGAAATTTGACCACACACTTTAACAAAAACATATACGTCAGCATAAACAGAATGATAACAAAGAAGGAGAGACGTTGAGCGACTAACTCATCTAAAAAAGGAGACGTGATTTTATTCCATCGCAGAGAGAATCCTGACTTTGACGTTAATGTTTCTCAAGATGGTTTGGACAATTCAGATTGCCAAGCTCGATCATCTCCATGTCGCACGTTGAATTATGCGTTGGACAAATGTAAACAAAACGAAGACCGGATAGGATTATGTCATCTCATCATAAACGGAGGTGACATGCAGTCCAGATACACTTATCATATAGATGCCAAAAAGAACGGCACCATATCTTACATCTATGGTCTCTCTATGGAAGCTCTAGACGCTAAAATCAAACCTATAATCACGTGTAGTTCAACTAAAGCTAACATAACCTGCATGAACATTGAAGTTACAGAATTGTTATTCTCATCAATCGAATTCATAGGAGATGCTGCAGAGATATCACGGTCCGTTTTCAATATCAAAACTGAAGGGCCTGGCTTTGGGTCTCTGATAGTATCTGACAGCTCGTTTCAAGATTTCGATATGACAATCAGGCTCTCCAAGGGCGGTTCAGTGACAAAATCGACCTTTACAAACACCAGGGTTGAGAAGTTCACCGGCGAATCAAAACCATTCGCGTTTCGAGGAGGCACAGTTTTTCGTACAAGCTATCTGGAAGGTCAATTCATAAACCTTGAAGGAGTAACCTTTTACGATTCTTCCGCCACCATGGGCGGAAACGTCATTGAAGCCACCCAATTTATTGGTTCTTATTACGTACAGGAGAAAAAGATTATCCTACCACAATTGAAAATCATAAATGGTGTTAACATTCAATCAAGCAACTTTACCGAGGCGCTGAACGGTGCCATAGAAAGCATTGATCAAGGATATACGATTCTTAATGGCTTGGTGTTTGAAGGAAACAAACGCTCGTCTCTTTCTGACAAAAGCATCGTGCACTTTGTAAACTCAGGAGGCTTGGAAATTAGCGGCTGTACTTTCAAGAATAATCATGCTCAAATGAGACCTGGAAATAACCTATACATTGCTAACGAGCGTTCGGTGTTCGAATTAACACTCCAGTTAAATTATATTGTAATTTCAAATCCTTTTCCTGATCAATACTCTCTGATGAAAATTAAAAACATGACCGTAGAACCGGACAAAGAAAGCTGGAGATTCGAATGTCAACCAAATACACAGATTCAATACACATACCAAGAAAAGATGTTGTTCGAATATTTTTGTCTACCCTTGACTGACAGGCTCTACTCAACACAGAATTCAATCCTCAGCTGGAGCAATGGTTCGTTTCATGTACAAAACGCACAAACCTTCCAATGTCCAGACGAAGGTGTATGGACACCAACCGGCATCAAGAGTAACGGGAACTATTGGGGACATATCACCAACAAAACCGGCAGAATCGATTTCCTGAGATGTCCAACAACCTATTGCTGCCAGTCTCGTGAAGATTGCAAGTCGTATGATACTTGTAGAGAAAGGAGAATCGGTCGATTGTGCGGTGCTTGTCCGAAAGGAACCAGCGTTTCCATGTTTAAAGGATTAAGCTGTGTTGCAGAAACCGGCGAAGATTGTGATTCCAACCAAATCGTTTGGATTATCATTCTCGTCGATTCTTTTAGTGTGTTGTCAATGTTGATTTTCTCGAACGAAATTTTCTCCCTTTTCAGTCACTTAGGACGTGAGAGAAAGACCATGGTGATGAGGAGACGAGTAAAGGCGTATCGACCTTTGAGAAATACTTCTGATGACCAGCAGCCAGCCAGACAAATAGAAGACGCAAGGAATGAGAACGGTATAACCCAGAGAAGACAAATTGAAGGTGGTAGACAAGAGTTTGACAATAAAGATGAGATAGCCGGAGAACAACATAACCCACAGCCTTTAGGACAATCCTTAGATGTGAATTCTATCGATAATTCGTTAGAGAACGCATCCAATAATGAAGATACTAAAGAAGAAGAAACTGACATTCGAATGCGACATAATGCACATAGTGCTTTCAACCCATCTTCAAATAATGACTTAACAGGACTTTGCCAAAGTCAGTCCAACACAAACATCGCTGGTAACACGTCGTGCCGAAATGATACTTCCGAAGATTGCAACACGTCATCATACAACAACACGAACGAACCACCACCCAAACGCAACAACAAACAAGCCTCGACACAAGCAGTCATCCAAATCCTTTTCAACTTCTACCAAATGGTCGGATTAATACTACTCCAGACACCGATACAATCCATCAAACTGTTACCAATAGACATACTGGTTTCGTTGTTCGCATTTAAGCTGCAATTACCGTCTCTACCGTGGAACGCTTGTCCATTCCAAACGAGAAACGCATTCCTAATCGAATTGACGAAAATAACACCCCTCGCAACAGCGTTCCTTGTTTTACTCATCTCCTTAATCGCAGTGGCTTTGTATCGACACATCAAGCGGACAAACAGAGAGGAGGAAAACCATAATATCCACCAAGCAATCGACCAACATACAGAGGGCTACAAAAAGCTTCCATCCGCGTTACGTTTGCAATGCGCGTACGTTAAACTTCTCTGCTTCAGCCACACTTCCATAACACTTGTTTCATTCCAATTCCTTCACCGTGTGACCGTAGAAGGTGAGAATTACCATTTCATAGACGCCACAATCGAATTCGCGTACAACAGTCATGCAAACGTGGTCTCACTCTTAATGCTACTGTTCTGGTCTGTACCGTTCATCTTTGTCGTCAATGTCAGTACAAGATGGCTCGGGCGCTGCCAAATAACGCCCAATCAATTCCTAGTCATCATAACACTGCCACCTTTAGCTGTTTTCTTTTGGTGTTACATCATTAAAAAACCAGACGCCCAACTTAACGCTCAAGACACCAAGATTGCTAAGCTATTGCTAGATACTATCCACCAACCGTATCGATATCTGGAGTCAGACCGTCACCACAAAAAGACGAAATTGCCCTGTGCAAGCTTCTATCTAACATCTCGTTTCATGCTAGCCTTCGTCAGCACGTTCGTTGTTCGCCCTGAAGATCGGCTATGGTCTATTACCACTTGTCTTTTAACGCATCTTGCATGTTTCTATAACGTGGAGCCATTCCTATCAAAACCTTTGAATACTTTCGAATTCACGTGCACAATCAGCCTCGTTCTGATAAATATGACGTCATATATAATACAAAGTTCGTTGGTAGAAAACTTAATTAATGGAGCGATTAACGGTACCATCGTTTTGTCATTCACGCCGTTCATCATTTACTCCCTGGTTCGATTCATGGATGTCGCTTACGAGTTTTATATCACAAGACGCGGGTAGAGAACATAAAACGAACCTAGAGATCTAGGTCTTTAAAAGCTTTTTTTAGGAATTTGTATTATCACATTTTTCTAACTTTCTTTATAATTCAAATTAATCTTACTTGAATCATTACTTTTAAAGCGATCCGTTTTTGCATTTTTACAAAGATTGTCGATTTTTTTAAACTTTTAGCGTAAGTTTCATTGTTCTAACAGGAACAACGAACACAACAAAACAATACGAACCGGCCGTTTGTGTTCTATTTTAACGTTTACGGCGTGGAAAAAAGAGGGTAAACATCCAGCGTTTGGGGGTGTTCCCGTATAAAAAAGGCTTTCGTTTTTCTTACATACCGGGTGAGTCGAGTTGAAGGCCTGTCAAAAGAGCATCCAAAAGTTTCTGTGAGAAGGTAGATGAAAACTGTTTGGTGTGATGACTCTTCGCAACCTAAGAAGAAAGAAAAACAATTGAGAGCTTAATCATCAGTATTGTAGTTAATATTTTGCATTGTTTTTTTTTCTATTTTCTTCATGATAAATTTTGATTAAAAAAAAAAAAATAAAAAAAAAAAAGGCATTCATTGTGCAACTAAGTCAACCCTAAAAGAAGTTTGTCTCCTATTGTCAACGGTCTACCTGCTTATTCAAAAGGTGAAATAATCATTAAATCAGGTGATGACATTTAAGATAAGTTGCCTGCCAGAAATTGCAGGCTCTCGTAAGGCATCATAGCACACACACTTTTAATGAGTTTAGAAGTCATTAATAAATATGAAAAGATGAAAGAATGGCAAATGCCTTTGAGAGTTGAAATTGCATTCAGAGTTGTAATCAGAGTCATAAGTAAGATGTAAACATCTATAGCGTATGAGTTAAAAAATTAGACCAAAGAAATTTACCTGTAAAAGACATTTCAGTAGATTGACGTGCAACAATTCTTCTAATGAATCCCTAAGGATATTAAAAGTAGTAGTAGCTTTCACGTACTTTAATTGAAAAAAATTCCACGAGAGAGACCCTTTTTGGCGATTCAAAATCTTGTCGTTTTCTATTGTTTCGAACAAACCTGTGAAAAACTTAGGCTAAGAGCTATTCTTTCTGCTTTTTCGAATTGATTTATTAAGTATTAAGACTTATTTTTTTTACTAAAATAGCAAATTTGATTGATTTTGGTACGTATAAAGTTCAATTTGGTCGATTTTTCCTCGACTTTATTTTTGAGTATTTGAATAAGGTTTCACAAGGCTAAAGAACTATCCGTATGATCAATCAAAAAAAGACTACAGTTAAAAAAATTATTCGGACTAAAAATTAAATCAGCGAATCTCAACTTCAGTGCCCAATCCTACCCGAACGCTACGGGAGGGCATGCTTTAATATTTGTAATTTTCAATTAAATTTCTATCTTCAAAAAGCACATTTCCTACCGTATTATAAAAAAGAAGATCCATTGCTTACTTTTCATCGTTGGTAGTCTTTTTCTCAGTCACATTATTGAGGTTAGGTACTTTGGTAATGATAAACAACATGACATCTACTCGCTGGTAATCCGCAAGAATTGATGAAAATGCACCTGAAAATGAGCATACAACAAAGTGGTGAGAAAACTACGCTTGGTCACACGCAAGTTTCAATTCTACTAGGGAGTCAACATGCTATTATAACGACTGAACAAACACGTTACGTTAAAAGAGCTAGGGGTGCTTTTTTTTCTAAAAGCCTGTAGAGCTCTCACTTTTTTTTGTGGTTGAAGTTCCTTAGAAAAGGTTACGTCATCGCTCAAAATAAAGTTGACAACTGTTCTCGCGACTTGTAACGTCATATTTAACCAATCGAATGGCTTCATTTATTTGTAAGTCAATATGGCGGTCTAGTATTACGTCATTCTATTAAAAAAGGTGAGCACTGCACGGCGATGAGTGGAGACTTCAAAAATTCAAAAATTTACGTGGCTCTGGTATTGATATCAAGAAATCGTTTACAAGAAATACACTTTCGATCACATGGCGGAGAATATTAGCAGTAAAAACTTAAAGCAAGGCGGTCAAAGGACTAACCAGCAGCATTAATGATAGCTTTCTGTACATCACTCTCCCTTCCCTCATCAGCTTTTGTTCTCTGGAAGAAAAAGAAGCAAAATACAATAAATAAAAAAATTTTAACAGATATTTCAAGACAAGAGGAGCTATTCAAAAGTAACCTAATTACTCATAAGAATGAAGGAGCAATAAACCTCAGTGGTTAAAACATCAGCATCACTTACCAGGGGTTCCCAGATCTATGCCCGCTTCCTTCCGTGTTCATAGATAGCCAAGCCGGCTGACTGTGGACACTGCGAAGACTACATAAAAGTCCTAGATTACTGTGGTAGCCAAGCTAGCCATGTAAAATGTCAACTATACCCATCAAAATCTATTAGCCAAAAATCGACCTATTCAAAGACAATTTTACAAATGTTCAATATCTGGACCCCGTGAAAAAAAAAAAAAGACAAAAAGTTTTTCACCTGGATTTCCATTGTATCAACTGAGATTTTCAAATGTTTCAGTAAAGTGTTGAACACCTCCAATATTGAAGGACCTGAAAGAAAAGAAAATTTATCAACAATCATAAAAATGACTTCCAGCTTTTATCAGCCGTTGTAATGAAGTAAAATTATGAGTATTCCCCTGCTTATCAGAGCGTATCTCTCTGGAAATAGTTCCCGCAAAAACTAATTAAGGGATAATCAAATAAAGTGAAATTTCAATTTGAAAAAGTAATGATTTATACGTAATGTCACGAAACTGTGTGCCGAATTAAATCCTTTACCTGTGATTTAGCTAACAAAAAAAGATTGATATGACATAAAGAGTTTTTTTCCCGTCTATTTCAGTTTGAAATATATATTCAAGTTGTGTTCAATTTAAAAAGTTATTTCTACCAAATATATCATAGTCCCGCTTTTAAATGGTTCCAAATTGAAACAGACATGAACTGAGTTGGAATCTCACTTTGCAGCTGAGAATTCTAATCTTTACCTGTGGACAGCAAAAGAAGATTGTAGGATAAGAACATTTTTGTCAAAAACTGTCAATACTGAGGTTACGCAAGAGGTATCTAGGACGTTAAAAGCTTGTGTGGCGTCCTCTGCACATAGATTCTCATTTACAAGTTTTGTTGAAACAATTATGTACAGATCGCCACAGAGGCTTTTAACGTCATAAATAACCTTTTCAATATCAACTTACCAATGGAACCACCAGTGGCAATACTGACCGATGCAGAAATCATTTCCACCACACAGGCTCTCATTTTTGCTTCACTATTCTTGTGTTTATCCAAATGAGATAACAACAACTCGATGGCTCGATATGAATATTGGTTCTGTAGAATTTGAAGCATTGAAAATCTTGAAATTAGTATTCGTATTACAGCGCTGTATGCGCAGAAGGGCCTCTAAAGCGATCTTAATAACATTGATTAACAATTTTTTGAAATAGATCGAGTTTTGTTCTAAGCCCCCCCCCCCCCTGACTTTCCATAATCATGTTGATAAAACAGTTCTTTGCTGTGAACAAATCTGTCTGAAAGTTGCTGAAAACTTCAGCAAGTGTAAATTTTCCAAAAATATAAATCGTAGGAATTGAAAATATTCTTGCAAGTTTTCTCTTTCCATGACTAACTTAACCATCACCCTAATTTTAACAAAGACACCACTTTACTTTGTCAAGACATAGTTTACTGGATTGGAGTTGGAGGTTTTTCTATTGTTCTCAAAGGAATTTCTATTGTTCTTATTGTTCTTTTACGAGGCACCCCCCCCCCCCAGCGGTGACCCAAATCACGCGATCACGCCAAAATTTAGTCTCAATCACACATCACGAAAAATGACCAAATCGCAGCTCATCACTGATCACGTAATTTTGGCGATACAAAGATTTTGTCAAATCACAATCAAACTCAAACTTCCAATCCCGCAATCACGCCAAAAAAAGATTCTAAATCACGCAATCACGCCAGAAAAAAAACCCAATCACGCCATCACACAAACAGCTAGGGGGGGGGGGCTCTTTTATTTAGGGTGGCTTCTAACCCCACTGTCCACTAAAAATAGCTATTTAATCAATACAATAGTAAATTTCCATTAAAATTTATGATAATAATTACCTGAATTGAATACATAATGATTTTGAAAATGTGTAAAGGAAATTCGTTTTTCGTCCAAAGGTTACGTGTATCCATGAACCTGAAGTTGTAGGTAACCAAATGATTTAAAATTGTTTTCTCCATATTACAAGAACACTGTGACCTGAGAAAGCCTTCGAATTTTCTTAACTTTTCTGAAATCATTTCGAGCCTTAAGATATTGGGAATTTTTACAAGTTCTTCGCTTTGGTTTGTTAAGTTTGCTTTTTTGAATACATAACCAAATAAGGTCGTTAATTTTATAAAGAACGCAACATTGATGGTAATCAAAATAAACCAATCTTGAAGTGACCATAAAAAATCCAGCTCATCCAAAAAGCTTTTTAACACGTTCTTTAAATTTACTTTAGCTGTTTCGAAGCTACTTTCCTAAGAAATCTTCCTTGTAATGCTTAATAGTGGCTGCTGGTCAGCACACCGAAAAACTATTTCTAAAATCATATTAAAATTTTAACCCAAAAATTTGCTTGCAAATCCCATCAACTCCAAAAATAAATTTTTCTTGCAAAATTTTGTTCATTAAATATTATAAGGTACAGTGTAGTAGTTGAAACTTACATTAAGAGTGGATACAATATAGCAGCAATGTTATTGAAACCAGCTCTGGTCACCAATTCACGTAAACAAAGATCAGCAAGATGCGCTGGGTCATCATTTTGATCCTCAGGACTTTCCACCTGTGACATGCTAGCTGATGACTTACTAATCAGTCTAAAAAAATGAAAGTAGACATAAGTAAGATCAACTGACTCACAATTATGGAATTTATAGAATTTAAAATTGAAGATACATCACATTGATAATAATTAATAAAAAAAAAGAAGATTTTTTTAAATTCAATTTAGTCCAAATAATAAAATTCAAAGTTCTCATAATATCAATTTATATAAATAATCAATTTTTTTTTAAAAGCTGATTTATTTTACTTACACTTCTGTGTTGTGTTCAATGTTGTAAAGCAAGGCAGGAACAATCTTGGACATGTGTACATCTTCCCAAATATTAGCCTAGATGATGTCAAAAAAGTACATCAAACAGATTTTAAGAAGTAAAACAACAAAATATAAAGAGGCTCTTTCGAAGAAAATACATAGAAATCAAATATTTCATGTTGAAAAGAAAGAAAGTACACCACCACAATCTGGAGAAATATTTTAAAGGAATTGGAGTCGAGTTAAAATAGTTTTTACACAACATATAGGGTGGTACCTGATACTTTCCATATGTGGCCACAGGATTGTGTACTATTTTTCTGGTACAAAATATTCCATTCTAGTGTTCTTGAATTTGGAGACATATGTGATCTTCCACGGGAATTTGCTGATCCTTATAAAGATCTTAAAAATCCTTTTTTAAAGATCAGGATCCTTAAATAAGGATCACCGGGGCGTGATCTTTATAAGGATCAGCAAATGAACTTGTACCACAAATCCTGTGGAAGGTCACATATTATAAGTAAAATCTTTAAGTACAAAATAAAAAAGAAAAAATCACCTGTAAATCATCATTCATTGTTTTTCTTACAACACCCTGCAACCCTTGTAATCCTGATAAGCGTATACTAAAAGGAATTAAAAAAAAAAATGTATTATTATTTTAAATGGTTTAAAATGAAACTAAGTGGAAAGTTATACTTTGCCACGGCATGACGTCACAGTTGGGGGAAAAAAGAACACTTACTAAAGATTAATTATGTGTAATCAGTAAACTAAATCTTTTAGTGAGTTAAACCATAGTGTTTATTTTCCCCTCGCAATAACTTTCCGTTACTTATTAGAATACAATGAATACAATTTAAAAGCAACAAGAAGAAAGAAATTGAACAAGAGGACATATAGTTGAAAATTTTGTCTAAATAGTGCTGAAGTGAAGGTAAAATAAAACTGCTGATACTTTAAAGGGCGAAACTTTTAAGAGCCAAAAAATTGCAATTTTTTTACCAAATTTCACCAATGGCCCATTTTATAAGGTTTCATGAGAATTAACTTTCGCGAAAAAGGCAATTTGAAAGTCTTTTTTACTGGTACATGGTGATCTGTATTCCTCTGTCTTATGATTTCTGAAGAAAAAACGTTCTTGTAGTGTAATGCTCTCCAAAAATAAAACCTTCAGGATTTCAGACTAACCTTTTTTCAGTGTCACTGTTATCATTTGTTCCGTAACACAATTGACTGAATCTTGAAATGAAAAACTCATATCGTCGATGGTATGATGGTGTGTCCTCATCAATATTAGCAAACTTGACAAACTTTAAAATATGAAAATGTTAAAATAAACTAACAGTTAAATGTATGGAAGCAAGCATTTATTATTACATCAGTATTAGCAAATTTTGACAAACTGTAGGACTTGATATTAATTGAAATAAACTGAAAAATTATGTATGACATTCGTAGTCCTATCAGCACCTGTAGGAACTGGTGGTAGCAACTGGGTCTAGTAGCACAAAACTTTATTTAAAATACCTTATTCAAAACTATAGGTAAAATTACACGTGGGCCTGTAAAAAGACAATTCATGTATTCCCAGTATTTATGGATAGAAACAAGGAGAAGTTCTGAAAATGTGGTTCAGACTGTGAAAGTTTCTTCATTCAAAATACTTACAGAATTAGTAGCACAAATCTGTAAGCCAATCTCTTGAGATTCAAGTAATGCTGATACAATTTTCAGGAAACTTTCAACAAACAAGTTCAAACTTGAAGAACGGCAAGCCAAAAGAAGACGATCCATTGCTTCCATAGCTATGTAAACAAATCTAGAAAACATTTAAACATTTTCATATCATAAACAATTACACTAGGTCCTGTCAATGATTGTAATTCATTCTGGGGGGGGGGAGACTCTGGAAAAAAAGAAGATGGGGATGTGCGAGTGACAAAGGTACCTTTTTCAGACTTCAAAAGTCTCTCAAATAGTCATTTTCTATATTCTAGTCCTAATTTTGAGAACATTTTAGTGATAAATATTTTTGCCCATTTTTAGTTTTCACTTTAGCTTTGGCCGTCAAGAGATAATCATTACTCTTTTTTTGTTTCACCCTTCGTTTTGTATGGTAAAACCATTTCAAACGCTAAAAGTATTGCATTTGTTAAGAATTTAATAATAAATTTTTTTCTTTAACTTTCCAGTTTTCGAAAAATAATACAACTTTGATAAATTGATAAATTTAAGGGTGCTTGAAAATAAAAGGGTGTGCAAAATGGAGTTTTTGGATGCGTGAAAATAAAAGATGCCCAAAAATTAAGGGAATTACAGTATAGAGTTGATTCATTCATACTTTTTTATTGCATTCAATTCCAAGATAACTTTATGGTTTTTAAACTTTATAAACCCATTTTACTTCTTGGAAACATATCAAGAAAATACATACTGTAGGATAAAATTTTTGATCATTTTGCTCACCCTAATTTCTTTCTGTACAAATAATTGTTAATCTTCATAAACATATAGTCACCAATACGATCCAGCTTTTCTGGGGCTTGCAAAGCATAAAAGGTCAATTTCTCCATGTTGGCTTTTACTAATCCTTGGCTAGGATCAGATGGGAAAACATTATCCACAAGTCTTTTGTAGCGTGTTCTCAAATTTCCAAAACAACCACACACACTGGAAGTAGCCATGGTTAAATTGGGGTTTTAAAATTATTTTTTATTATTTCAATATACTAAATCTCTAAAAAGGAATCCACTAAAATTATGATAAAACAAACCAGCGGTTTGCACTACAATGCAAAATATTCATGCAAACGTTTTATTAAGGCTAAAATGAAGTTTTTTCACACAGTGAATCTTTGGGAATCACCAAATAACAAAAACGCAACACATTATCGATTGTTAAGATGAAGTATATGGGTAGAAATAGCTCAAAAACCATATAGAAACCTGGCCAAATATGATGTAAAGATAAAATTTTGCACAGAGACTCAGGAACATGTTAGTAATCACCAAAAAAAGCCTCATTTGTAGGAAGATGGGAACCTATTTTTTGACCTTTTAAGTAGGTAGCATACTCAGCACTATAGAGTAAATGGGAAGATAGTAAATAAAAGAGTGGCCAGAGTGTTCGGGGCAGTCTGAAGAGTTTTATTTTAAAGCTCGACCATGTTCAGGCCTGACAATGTTCAGGCCACACACACACACTGAGAGTCATTCAGATCATACCAGATATATCGAAGAGTTCCACAGCAAAAATTGTCTGATGAAAGTTTTTTCACTTGCAAACAAAATACATCGGACTTTTTCAAAAAGTTGAAAAGTGTGAGATTCATCGATGAAAACGAAAAAGTTGAAAAGTGTGAGATTCATGACGTATGAACAAGCGTTAAACTTATTTTTAATTTGTAACAAACAAACAAATGAAAATTTGCTACAAAACTATACTCACAGATTACATATGCCGTTACCATGGTAATTTATCTAAAACAATAGAACCATAGAATCACACACGATCGCAAAGTTAATAACAACATAAGTAACATGCATTTCATCTTAGAAGTGAAAATGTATTTTATCATCTTATTGGTGATTTCTGAAGAACCGCTCGCTGAAAATTTCAAATTGTTAGTGAAAGAATGATTCAAAACTGCTAGTTCATTTTATCATAAATTGCAACTATACTTTTGGGTTTGATTGTTCAAAAGCTGTGTGACAAGAGCGCTAATGATTTTGTAATAATCGAGTAAAAAATTTAGCGTTTTGAGCTTTTGCTATTAAAATGATATGTTTTTTATCTAGTTAACCCAACTGCACCAGAGATTCAATTTACTAAGTTCCATCTAAATTAACAAGAATATTTTGACATCAACAAATAATTGCAAAAAGTGGTTATTCTTATTTTGTGATGAAGTCATCAATTTTTTTTAATTTGAATAATTGATTTTATCAAAATGAATTTGAGATGAATTAAACAAAGCAATCAAGAGATATTCAAATTTAAAGAATTGTGACGTTATAATGAACTATTTTGCAAATTACTCAATTTTGGCTGAAAAAACAATTAAGGCACCAAATTTCATGTTCTTCTTATTCTTTTGTTCATTTTCCAGATTCTACTTCTATTTTTCTATTTCATGATTTACAGTTATTTGGACTGGCCATAAGTTGCCTGAGTAATCAAATTAGCGCAAAGCGATATCCACATCCCTAAAATGATATTACCCTTTTGTTAAAATAAATATATTGTACTCGCACAAATATACAAAATATATAAAGCCTGTGTTTTGGATGTCACTTTTGTCACCTTAAAAAATCTTATATAAATTTTGTCTCGTTGTTCTGTGTCTTCGGAATGACCTAATCGTACGTAGTACACTGTTAGATATTCAATACTCAGACTGTTTTGGCCTTTAAATTATATGTACACAGCCTAATCTTTGATCAGACAGGAATTCAATCCTAAATAAGCCTATTTTTTATATGTTTGCATAGATAATCTAATAGCGTTTTTTTTAATCCACCAACAAGCAAAATTTGAAAACAACCAATGTATATAGCAGACCAAAGAGGATATTTGAGCCAAAAATTGTAAAAGGAATTAGGTCAAAAGTTTCCAAAGCATGTGATAAGCAAAAATAAGCCTGAACTCTATAATGAACTCTCCTTCAGTACAAGCTGTAAGCATTTTATATTTATGTATTTTTTACAGGATGCTGAAGAGTTTTTAGCAAATTTTGCTGGATTACGTTTGGAAAATGATCAACTGAAAAGATCTAATGAAGAACTGCAGCAACAACTAGAGAAAGTAAGTAAAATATACCAAATATACCTAACTAGAGCATTATGTGTTTAAGTTAGTAAATAATAAAAAAATAGTATCACCAGAAGCTTCATGTTAAGATCTCTTTTGTAAAAGCAAGTAGTCATCGTCAAACTCTTGATCATTGTGACTCTCCTCCTCAGCTTTTACATAATCAGTTTGTCTCTTGTTTAACAATCCACCAATTGTAGCCATTGCGTATGTTTTGATAAAAATGTGATGTGTTAGCTAATAAGCTAAGCTTAAAAAATAATTTTAAATATAATGTTTGAAATAATAGGCTGATTAGGTTAAAAGTAGAACAAGATTTTTAATGATAAAATGATCTTCACTTTCAATTATTATTTCAGGCCAGACATGATATTCAGCAAATGCAATTGGAAAAATCTAGTCTCGAAGCTGTTTTAATCAAAGAAAGAGAACAGCATAAAGAGGTACAGTTTATTCAAGTGATATATTGATTTGATTACTTGTTTTTGGTTGTGAGAGTATGAAGGGGTACAATCTTTAAGTAAAATGATAATCTATATTTTGGGCAAAAAACTCTGACAAAGTGACAAAAAAGGTTCTTCTATTTTAGGCTTTGTGGAAAGTAAAATCAGAATTTCAAAAGATCCAAGAAGAAAGGCTACAGTGGAAAGAAAAATATTTGAATATTTGTATGAGAAATGGCAACAATGTAAGTAAACTTCTAATGTCTCTGGATGCTATGGTGTGGTTCTAAATTTCAATCAAACTCTCTGAATTGTATGAAAATCTTCATTTCATCATCCTGTTTGGAGAATCTTTAAGTTAAAGTCAAATTTACTAGGTCAACGTGACAAAAATAGAACATTGATTAGCCTATAAAACCAATCCATAGAACTGTTTTAGAAAAGTGCGTTTACTTCTTATTCTACACAATCAACTGAAATAAGGCACCTGATTGCTTCAGCACATTTTTGACTCAACTTTTGGACTGTTTTTTTTAATTGGCAAATTGACTTTTCAAAGAAACATTTTTCTAGCTGTGAAGCTAAAATACAGAGAAAATACACTTTTTCTCTTGAAAGTGTACAAGTGTGCAGTGTACAATTAATTTGACAAATAACTACAACATTTTTGTGCAACTTTATTTATGCAAGATAATTATTGCCCATTTAAATTTAATAGTTTGTCTAATGTTTTTGTTTTTTTCGATGGTTTAGACTGAGACAAGCCTCCCTGGCAGAAAACGCAAGGTTTGTTTAAAATCTTATATATACTTGCTACTCAGTTTTTTGTAATAAAAATTACTTTAAGATTTCGAAAAAATTGTTTTATTAATATCTTTTATCCATGATTCATACTTTTGAACAATTGTTTATCATAAGCTTATCAATATTTCTTTTTTTTAGCTTTTGACAGCTGAAAACGAAAATGAAGGTAATTTAATTAAACGTTAAATCTTGTGACCCAAGCCATTATAAACTTCCAATATGTCTTTTACTGGATCAACAAACTTAAACGTAGTTAAATTAATTTAACTAGAAAACTCATCCTTTAATAAGACTTGCCCTCAAGTAATGCTAATTTATCTTGTTTTTCAACATTTGAATCTGTTCTGTTAACCATACTTTCTATATGATGAATCTTTCCTTTTGACTATATATTTTTAATTTCTAATTGTTTACATTTTACAGAATTCTACACCAATTTGGCGGCAACATTTGGTCTGTCTGGTCAAGAAGAACAACCTGGTAAGTGAACATTTTATATTTGTTTAATGAACTCAATTAAATCACAGAAATGTTTCATAAAGAAAACAAGTTTGATATTCTGAGAAAAGTAGGAAAGTTATGAATGTAAAATTTTTTCATTGAAAAGCAGAAGGGCTAACTTAAATTTTAAGTTTTACTTTATGGGAAGATACTTTTGTGAGAATTAACTTTTGCAAATGACCCATTTGACTGGTTTCAAGAAAATTAACTTTGGCAAAAAAAGCCAATTCTGAAATCTTTTTATGCCAACCAACTTACAATATCTGAGGAAAAAATGCTTTGTCAAAGTCTTCAATGCTCTTGCAGTGTGAATCTCTCCAAAAAAGACATTTTCATTACTATGCAATGCAGTGTTTCTTCTGAATTAATTATATCATTTCCTCTTCTTTAAATTGGCAAAAGTATGTTTAAAGGAAAAACTTTCACAAACATTCCAATGTTTTGATAATTAAGTGAAAAAGGCCAATAGCCAATAAATGACAATAACAAAATGTGAAAAGTAACTTAAATTGTGCACTTTTAAATTGAGAGGCAAAGAGAGAAGTTTTTTTGGGACTGAAATTTGATGTTTTTACATTAAATAAATTTTGAATGTGAATATCAAACTGATAATATATGATAGTTCAAAAGCGAAGTTAACACTTATAGCATTCCCATTTCTCTCATAATTTGACTTCAAACTTGTTCTCTTTTTTATGAAGCACCTGGTACCATCTTAAATTTCTGATGTTAAATAAATTTTTACCATCATTTTAATTTAATGTTAAACAAAATGTATAGTAACGCAATGTTAGAAATTATTGTTGTGTCCAGAAAAAGTGCAATTTTTGCAAAGGACCATTGATTTGCAAAATAAATTCCTGCAAAATGTGTCAGCATTTTCCAAATGATATTCTGAACGGAAAGAAATTCTGATATTAAAGCAGATTAAAGTGCTTAATAACATACTATAAAGGATATAGTCCATCAGGTTTTAACCTTAAATTGCTACAAGCAATGGGACCTATCTTTAATTGACAGTGAGTGATTAGTCATGCTTCCCCTTCTTTGCCAGCCCTTCTGGAGCTCAAGGGAAGGTTTCGATGTTCGTTGTGCAAGCTTGAATTCTACGATGGCAAAAATGTTTTACATCATTTCAAACAACAACATGGAAATCGTCCATATAAATGCCCTCGCTGTTCACGAGGTTATGCACACAAAGGAACTCTGCAACAACATGTAAACAATGTCCACGAGAACCCTGGATCTTATATTTGTGGTGTTTGTGAGAGGAAATTCAACCGAAAGGATTACTTAGATAAACATATGCATACACACTCAGATGCTAAAGATTTCGATTGTGATTCTTGTGATAAATCATTCAAAACGAAATCCTTGCTCAGTGCTCATGTTTCTGGCATACATAAACAAGAAAAGAAATATGTTTGTGATTATTGTGGTTTTCGAACAAATTGGAACTCTGCATTTATTGAGCATAGAAAGCTTCACACTGGTGAATCAAGGAAATATCAAGCATCTCTAAAGGACGAAACTATAATTGATGTAGCTGAGGATTAATTTTGATCCTTGCTTTGCAAACCTTATAGATAAGAAACTTTTGGTTTCAGGTTTCAAAAGTTTTGATGTTTTAAATGGAGGTTTTAATTACAAGCTTGTTAAATCTAAAAGAGATTTTTCCTTTCGTTTTTTGTAGTGCCTCCTATCACAAACCAACTCTGGGATCCTGAAACCAAAAGATTCGAATGTAAAGAATGCAAAGCAACCTTTCGTATGTTTTCTGAATTGAAATCACACATTGATCGAAATAAGTGTGTCAAGTATACCTTTCAATGCCCTCAATGCAGTGTGGTTTTCAGCAATGCAGCAAGTTTTACGAAACACTTAAAATACCACATGGGAAAGAGTGTTCGATGTGACTTTTGTGGAGAAAAATTTATGCACGATAAAGGTCTTCAGCGACACATCAAAATGTACCATACTGAGTTCAACCAGCGGTTTCAATGTCAATATTGCTCAAAGTTATTCAATCGTAAGACGCTACTTGAAAACCACATTCGCCGCCATTTTGATTACCGCCCATTCAAATGCACCCAATGTGATAAGTCCTTCAAAACTAAACAATACTTAACCGGACACATCAATGGAGTACATAAGAACGACAAACAGTTTGTTTGCGACAAATGTGATGCTCGTTTCAGTTGGAGAACTACTTGGAAACGTCACGTACAAAATCATATCTTAAAATCCAACAAGAAAAAAAACAAGAAACATGGGGGTGCACTCCAAAACACAGTCGGAGGCGCGACAGCTACCTTGACTGTCCAACAACAACAACCTCAAACTGTTGTTACTATGCCGTTACAAACACAACTTGCAACCAATGTCGTACAACTCACTCATGAAGGAGTCCCTCAATTGACCGCTGAGAACCTTGCAGCAACATTAGATCATACTGATCTGACGCAGAATGCTTACGTTCAACTGGCACAAACGGTTCAACAATTAACCCACCATCAACCACCTAGTTATGAGGAGTGAAATTACTAATTTGTTAATAAAAATAATGCTTCATTTTGATTTTTTTTCTAGATGTTTTGTTTGTTCCATTTGATTAGATATTTATGTATTGATAATATTCTGAATTTTTTTATCGAGATCGAATGAAAAAGCGTGATGTCCGTGAAATTCAAACTGTTTTATATCAAACATTTATCGATTTGCTATATCCGGCCTTTTGAGAACGAAAATAACTTCTCATGTAACGAAGGTTGTTATAAAGTCCAAAACGAAATAGCTTTATGACATGACCTCTCTATATTTCTTGATCATTTCTTTGTAAAGAAAAATAATTAATGTATGATAATATTACTTCATTTAATTACAAATCTTTGTTTTCTATCTATTTTGTATGTTGTTTCACTACAGCACTTGCTGGACTACTTTAATATTGAGAAAAAAAATTATTTTTGCTGCTCAGCTTTTTTTCGATCGGTTTTTCACCGTAGACCCTAATATGTTTAATACTGGAATCAAAATGTTTCGTATTTTTTTCGAATGTTTGAAACTCTTTTCACATTCAACAAAGGTTTTTAGTTTGGTTTGAAATGAAAGCTGAAGAAGACCTTTTTGTTCATTTCATTCAGAGAGAAGCATCTTGAGCATCAATCAATTACCGCCTTTGGAAAGACCGCCGCAACCACCTGGAACACAATTCAATACCGCTGATCTCGGTCAATTACCGGAAATTCTTTCGCCACTATCCATGTTATCAGAAGATGAAAAAAATTTCTTGACGACTAGCGTTACCATGGTTAATGATTCGAACACTTATCAGACCGTTGTCATGGAATCCGGTCAGCAGAATATTGATAGTGCTGGTATTTATTTAAGCAGCTACTCACAGATGGTAAACGTTAATGAAAGTTCTCGAGATTCAAGTTCGAATTTGATGTGGGCGCTTGAGAACGCACATGATCAATCACTGACATCTCTACCTAGCGATGCGGTTCAGCTAAATATCTCCCAACAAGACTTGTTGAGTTTCATCTTTAAACCTGACGATGTTTATAATGAGAGTAAAGAGAGTTTGGCTTCACGTCTAGAAATTCTTGAACGTTTTAAAGAGAGATATGGTAATTTATCGCCCACTGTTATGTTAGAGCGAATCGATGTCACAGCGGTTATTCGTAAAAAGAAAAGTCTGCGCAACCGGAAACGTCAGAACTACGCGAGGCTCAATTCGCATGGTTATTCTCCTGATAAAGAAGAAGAAGATAGTAGCATTGAATCGTCTTCAAATGAAGATTGTAGTGAAAATATTTGTGAAATATGTTTCATGGTCTTTGATACTGGTAAAGAACTGACCTATCATCGACGTTTCTGTAAATCGAGAACACACAGACTTTATGGTTGCCATAGTTGTAATTTTAGTTACCGCTGTCAAAAAGCTTTAACCAACCATTCTTTATATCATAAAAATCCGGACAAGACACACTTATGTCGTGTTTGTGGAATGTCTTTCCGTGACGTATCCAAACTTGAATATCATTTTGCTACTCATGATAGTTGACCTGTATTCCATATGGCAGATCCTATTCTCTTGTATATATGTTGTAATGTATGTGAATAAAAAGAAAGTTGTCTCATTCCCAGACTTATCAACAGATCTCGATTTCTTTTCCACTCATTGGTAATGTGTTTAGATCTAAGAACTTGGTTGATTGCGATACTTTACTATCTTCATCTCACGCTAACCTTCTCTTTCCTTCTTTAGAAGAAATCGTACTAACCCTGGTCTCGGAGCAATCGAAATCCTATCGAATCTCAATACGCGAATGTCCCCATTGTGGCGTCGGCTTTTGTTCATCTTTTGGTCTCAGAGAACATCTAAAGAACTGCGAGCAGCGAAAGGCAACGGCTGAAGCACAACAGGCAGGATCGGACGTCGTTAGTGAAGGAGGTTCCATAATCTCTGACGTAACAACGTTAACACATACAGGACAAGGTGGTGGCTACCATCGATGCGAAACTTGCAAAGTGGATTTCGCAACAGAGTCTGATCTCATTCAGCACAACCAGTATCATCAAGGAACGCACAAATATTTATGCCGCAAATGTTACCGATCCTATCAATCCAATCCAGGACGTCTAAAACATGAGCAACTAGAACATGGCTCCGTTCCAGTCCTCATTTGTGATATCTGTGGAAAACAGTTCAAAAGAAAAGATCGCTTGAAAGACCATTTTGCGACGAAACATTCACTTGCCACGCCACACGAATGTCCTTTCTGCGACGCCGCTTACAAGTTACGTGACTATCTGCGTAAACACGTCAACACAATGCATCCTGGGAGAACGTTACAACACGCGAACGCCGTTATGAAGGAGGAATCAGACATGGAAATACAAATGGAGGTGGAATCCGAAGAAGCGGCCGAAGTGGTAACTGCCGCTGAAATTCTGACGGACCATAATGGTGAAGCAGAAACGCATGTGTTAGCTGAAGTTCTCGAAGGCGAAGTCGTTGTTGCAGAAATTGACTCAAAAACTTGAAATGTTTTCCTACATAATGAACTGATTGATTTTACTTGAAGACATTTTATTTCTTACGGACTTCTTTGCGTGTTACGTATTTGACTATCATCTTTGCAAACATAGAGAAAGAACTTTTAATTAGTGATGGTTTACTTTGATAATTTATTTCTTTCTTTCAATTTTATTTGAGCTCTAGATTTGCTTTTGTGTATAATTTTACATGATATATTTCAATATAACCCAATAATTTGATTAATTTGGACTTTGTTCTTTTTACCACAGTGTCCCGTCTTTACATTTCTAACGTGTTATTTAGAAAAAAGCAAGGTTTATCTAGTTGGCAAAACAAGTTTAAATTTTTAACCTACAGTAAGTAAGAGGATGACATTCATTCATTTTTCTTTTTCTTTCAGTTGCTGTCATTATATTGAAAAAGAAAAATGGTTTATCGCTATCGAACGGTATGGCGGATGTAAACGATTTATACTCCGGTGAACGCCACGAAATCGAAACTTCTTCCATCCCCAACCTTCAAAACACATCGACCAGTCATTCTAACACAGAACTTCGCAATGATACTTTACAACAACAAGTTAAAAATAGAGAACTGCAACGGACTAAGGCAAGAATTAAAGATGCGTTCGATTTCAATAGACCTTCAAGAACTGAAAATATGGAACAAATTTTTCACCGCAGCATGCCTCAAATAGAGGCTTCGAAAACGACAAACATTGACAGCGGAATTAATAGGTTTTTCCGTTGTCCTGATAAACCAGCAACTCCGGAACAACCGAACCAGAACTTTACGATAAAACATTCTGAAGAATATAAAGTGTTTGTTTTGGATGACAATGAGACAAACGAACTTTCAAGCAGTCCCATATTGCCAGCAGTTTGTGATGATAATTTTTCACAAAATCATCTTCCTTTATCCGTATCTAGTTCCACTGTTTCAAAACAACACCTTACAACGAAGATTATATCGAAGCAGCAAAGTTTGGATACTTCAACCTCAATCAATCCATCGCCAAGTCAAAGTGATTCGTCAGTTATCCACCACTATCCAGCTAACCCGACCTCTATTGATACGCCTACGTTCAACAATAACAACCAATTCAGTTTCAAGTTAAATCGGCCCCAAGACACCCATCCATTGAGATCAGATAAGCACGGCTTTGAGTCAAAATACGACATTCAGCATAACGTCTTATATCAGAGAAATGACCCCCGTCAGGAAATTATCGACTTTAATCGTAAATTTGAAATTATAAAAGGCAAAGAGAAGTCTTTTACGAATGAAATGGAACTATCAATGGTGAACACTCGGTCAGAGAAAGCATCAACCACAAATGATTCGAAAAAGAAAGTTCGGCTTTCGTTGAATCCACAGATGACGAAACATAAGAGAACTCGAAAATCTGCTGATCATCAAATTTTGACGCAACCCTCAAAACCATCTCCTAAAGATAAACAACCAATCGAAAACCCTTTCTCTGGTCCCAACAAGGCGGCTGAAGAGATCTCCAGACTCGTTGAAATTGAAAAAGACGTTCGCGCGGAACTAACGAAAGAAATTAAAACGCTTTATTGGCGTGTTGAAGATGAGAAAAAATATGTGTGTAAATTATGTGAGAAAGCATTCGAACGATTCAGCAATCTTAACGCACATGTAACAATGCATCTTGAATTAAAACCATACGTTTGCAAATCATGTGGATCCAAATACAAACTGAGAGCTCTTCTCAATGATCATATCCGCTCAACTCACCTCAAAACAATAAGTTACGTCACCTGTCCGACTTGCAACGGAAGATTCAAACTCGGTTCTAGTTACTTGAAACATCGCACATTTTGCACAAATGCTAATAACTCTTCTTCACCAAAGGAGCAAGACAATCCTAATTCTCCTTTTCAAAACTATACCAAAGAAAATGTCGAAGACACTTTCGTTTCCAGCAATCCAACAACTGCTGGCGTATCAGCCGATTTACAAATTGATGTGGTAAAAACAGAGGACGATCGCACCCCAGTTGACGATTGATATTCAAAAATTAATGAAAGTCTTTCCTGTCTAAGGAATGATTGTTGATGGTTTCTGTTACTTTAGCAAAAATAGTTATATGTGCGAACTTCAAAGGGTAGTTTTTTCAACCATCCAAAGTCTCGCTAAAGGATGATGTACAGCGAGAAACGGCCCATACGGCAACGCAACTTAACCAATGATAAGTTAAAGTATGAGTGGTGTCATAGCAGTGACAAAGACAGACTCCACGATTTTGTACCATATTTTGTACTAGGCTGCTCTCATCCTCTAACGAAACGTGCCTCTTATAGAGGATGCTAAATAGTCGCAAATTCTTCTGTCCCAGAATATGCCGCTCTTCGCCGTATAGAGGCGAAGGGCAATTTTGCTTGGCGAGGGTTATATTTAGAAAATTCTTTCCCCCTAATGACAGATGGTATGATTTTTTGACATTTTTTTGTTTGGATGGAAATCTTCCAATTTTACAAGTTTTAACGAAGACCTCTAAAGCCCACCAAATGGTAACAGGTATGTTATTCCTGTAGTGCTACCCTCTCTTGACCATGTTGATTAGAAAATTACGAGGATTATGCTCTCAAATCAAAACAGTGAAAATCGTGAGATTTTAAAGAAAATCGAATTCTGTGAAGATTTTGAAAAAAATAATGTATACTATTCGAATTTCGAAAATAAAAATAAATGGTGTTAGTTAAAAAAGTACTCTTATAAGCTGGGGATTGGTGAATTTATAGTGGCTGAGCTGAGTAGCTCCTTTTCCACTTTTACTTGGTATCATCTCTACGCTCATCCCAAGCCTCTCATCTCGCTTTTCTTCAAAATTCAATTCTAAATATTTACTAAAAGAAACACAAACTTAAAAATTGTAATAATGAAAATATTTTTGTTATTGCGCCCGTCAAGGGCGCCTGAATGAGGAGTAGCTAGGAAAAATCTCACGATTTTTGTCTTAATGTTTTTTTAAAGCATTTTAATGTTAACAGAGACAAGAGCTTTTCTCGATTAAACCTCCATTTTGTAGTATTTCCCCGATTTCCTATATTTCTTCCGATCGGATTCGTTGAAAGATTATTCAACATAGCTAACGAAGCGACTATGTTTTCGTTCATGTGCATATCTATCTGGCATTGCAAGTTTCAATTTTGGTCATTTCTTTTTTAACTCTTGCATCAGGAACATGCCTTTTTGCATTTTGTGAAGATTTTATTTGCTCTGGTTCTCGCTGATTTATGAACTATTTTTTACCTAAAGTATGACTTATTTTTTTGCTTTTTTTAATTAGTCTATGCCATAGACTATGGTTGGATTGCAACAAAAAAACATTTTTCCTGTTGGGCTTGGACAGAGTTTTACCAGAGTGTCATTAAAGTTGGATGAAGTATACGAACGTACACTTTGTATGTAAATTTAATTATGGGTTGGCGTTTTTCACTGTGATTCGATTGAAAACGATTGATCGATAAACTTTTTAGATCATATAAGATAAAGTGTTAGTGGAATTTGATTAAGTAAGACCAAAGATCGATAAATTTTTTAGATCATATATGATAAAGTGTTAGTGGAATTTCATTAAGTAAGACCAAAGTATTTTTCAACAAATTATGGGACAAAAATCCAGATGGTGCGATTATCGATTGCGATTGTT
>JAUJPO010055238.1:0-14368 GCA_032270745.1 Tiaropsis multicirrata
CAACTTCCCTGATCCGGTAAGGTAAAGAGGTGGGACCTTATCTCAGACATCTCAGGTGGGGGAATTGGATTGTGCTGTGACTAAAAAAAATTTCAGGTGGGACCTGGAACCCCCTTGCACACTATGACATCGAGTTAGCTGTCAAGCTTTTGAAGAGAAAATAAGCCGAGTTATCCCGAGTAACTTGACTGAAAAATTTGTCTAAGTTGTAATTTTTGAGTTGTAAACTTATCAGTTGCAAAGTTTACATCATAAGAAGCAATGCGATGGGTTATGTTAGTTGCAACTCGGCCTTTTATATCTTAATTTATAGGGACTGTTGATTAACACTCGGTTTAAGTGTCAATCCTTATTTACTAGACCAAAAGCAATCGGCTCAAGCTAAAACATAACTTCAGGAAGGTTTTAAATTCAATCAACAGAATTATGCATTTTGCATTATGCATTATGCATTATGCATTATGCCACAACTATTGGGTGACAAAACATTTTGGCACCTGACTAGGTTGGGTCAGCAGGGTCCTGTTGAGCAGGTAAGGGGCGCTTCTAAATTTTATTTGCACAGATAAAATTGTCACATTTAAGAATCATAGACATACAACAATGTCAATCAATCGAAACATGCTGAATCAATTGAACGCAATTGAATATCCAGACAATATCAATCAAAATTTTCAATTGTCAAAACAATGTAAATTAACTGAACGCAGTCAAGATATTGGTGTTCGATTTTTAAGTGCTAAGGTGTCTATAATAGGTGCGCTTTAATGAGGAGAAGAAGGGAATAAAATTAAGATAAAATTTAAATTATAATTTTTTTTTAATTATATAACATAAATAAATGTTGGTCTCCTTAATTTCTAGGAATTTTCAAAATGATTGACTTCTCAAAATCAGAACTTGGTAACTTAAGATGGATCAACGAACCTTCAAAATGGGAATTTCAGAATGGTGAACTGGCAATGTTTCCAGATGAAAAGCATGACTTTTGGAGAAAAACCTACTACAAGCCCTGCATGATTAGCAACAATGGTCATTTATTGTATCAAGAAGTCCCAACAAATGGTAATATTATGGTTGAAACTGAGTTCAAATTGAATGCAGTCAATCAATTTGATCAAGGAGGGCTGATGATTTATCTGGATGAAAAACATTGGATCAAAACAGGGATTGAATATGCAGATGGTGTCAAACGACTGAGCTGTGTTGTTACAAATGATTACAGTGACTGGTCTACTCAAGATTATGACTCTTCAAATCTTGCAATCAGAATGTACAAACTAAATTCAGACTATGTTATTGAAATAAAAAAGCAGGAAGATGATAAATGGACTTTCGTGCGAATATGTCATCTTAATGATACTGAATGCGAGCATGCAAAACTTGGCTTGTTTACATGTGCACCTTCGGCAAATGGTGGAAGTGTTGCTTTCAAATATATTACTTATCAAAAAGTAGATGGTTATCATCATACTACTTGATTAGATTGGCAAGATATTAATCACATTTGGGTTAGAATTTTTACTCTACTAATGGTTCTTACTTGCTCTTCATTTTGTAAATCTTATTTGTATATTTTATACACTTCTTGTTATATACACTTCTTGTTATATACTTTAAATCAATTTTTTTAAAGAAAAGGTGATCACAAACAAATTTGTAATTATTCAAGGAAATTGAAACCTAAAGTCTGAATTACCATTTTTTTATTCTGTTTTACTTTTAGTTTGAATATAGAAAAAATGAATAACCAATTTTTAACATCAATTAACAGAACAGCTAGTAGATGGATTTTTGCAAAAATACCTGCCAACAGATACGCAACAAAAGCACATGGGTTATCTTTGAAGTTCAATCATCATCAATCAAAACATTGGAACAATTATTTCAAAAGGGGTAAACTTTATTAAAGAGCATACTAAGATTGTCTAAAAATTTGTTTTTATCAAAAATTTATTGAAGGATATTGCTGTTTTTGACAAAGCAGAAAATCAGTTTTTAGCTTACAATAAAAAGAAAATGACTACCTGCTGCTCAATTGTAGACTTTAACCACTATCATCATGCATCATACCACTGAGAACCATGGCTGAAATTGAACAAAACTTTGGTTCTCTCTATTTCAAGTAGACAATGTGAATGTAATAATGAAAGATTAAAGACTTTTTTTCTCTTTTAACAAAGGATTTGTTAATGCACAAGGGAATCCAAATGGTTGGAAAATTGAATGGTTCTACATTCCTGCTGGTCTAGGATTTGGCGTCATTGCCTTGATTCAAATAAAGCATATTTGGAAAAGGGATCAACACCGCAATGATGTTGTTGAAATTCCATATGAAGATAAAGCAGCTGCTTTTATATTCAAACAATGGCAGGTACCGCCCCCGTGCACCGAAGAACAAAAATTACTTAATCACTGACCTCTATAATACACTGGAAACATCTCCTTATGTGAAAAGTGTGTTCAGTTTTGGCAAAAATCTGCCATGTTGGTTCACTGTAAAACCGACTTCATATTCAAAACAGTGAGAAGTCCGACGATCCAGTGGATTATAAGAGCTAAAAGTTGGCTACACTGTCTTGTTTCAAAATGTAATCAAATCTATGCATCCTCAAATAATTAGAAATCCTTGTCTTCGATATTTATAATGGTCGATATCTATTATACATTAAAAGTTCTAAAAAGACAGTGTCTGATACAGAAGGGAGGCTTTCTTATTCAAGAAGAGTAATAAGTATCCATATAAGGTAATAGGATAATTAGTGAACTCTCCTCCATTGGTTATAGCCTACCTCTGTATCCAAGCCTGAAAGATCAGATCAAACCTCCTCGTAATTTCTTTCTTTTTGAATCATTTATTTATTTTAGTTTTATTACCCTAACCTGTCTTAACCCTTCCAGTGGTAAAATTAATCAAATTAAAGTAATGAAATAGCACGATTGCCTACCTTTGAAAGAAAATTTGAACAATGTGGCATTAAACCTCCTCATAATTTCTTTCTTATTGAATCAATTATTTATTTTAGTTTTATGACCTTAACCCTTCCAGTGGCAAAATTTATCATTGGATCATGGTATCTTTAGGATGATACTATAATGCTCAAATAATTTCAGTATTAACTTTTTCACCTTTTACAGGTTGATTTGCTGCGTAAACTTCCAACAAGGGCTTTATCCAGAGCCTGGGGATACATGGCAGATTGTCGCATACCAATTTGGATGAGGAGACCACTGATCAACTCTTATTCATACATGTTTGACTGCAACTTGGGTGAAGCCCTTCAAAGTGATGTCACCAAATATGAGACATTTAATAAGTTCTTTTCCAGGAAACTGAAACCTGGGATGCGAGAACTTGACAAGAAAGCAGCAGTGGTATTTCTATTGTTGTCGCCTGTTTGAGCTATTTTCGCTTTTTAAGAGTTTTGAATCAAAATTTGTTAGTAAGACTTTTCAAAATGTTACCTTTTATCAATGTGTACATCAGACAACTACAATGGAACAACTTTGGATTTTTTGAATTTTCAGACCCCTTTCCCCACTATGAATTGTTCTGCCCATAAAGTCGTTCAAACTTTTTCTCTTTCATTTTTATCAGGTGTCACCTTCAGACAGTTGTGTTTTAGCTTTCGGTACAATGAGCACACCAACGTTTGAGCTTGGACAGGTCAAGGGACTGACATATCCACTATCCACTTTTGTTGGGTCGAGACATCCTTTTTTCAGGAGTGTCAACTCTGCTTTTTCTGGTATTACAACTTCCATCTTAAATACTCTCTAACAATATTTTTTATCGTTTATCATTTTTGTTTCAATCTAAATTAACTCCACTATTCTTCAACATTTAAAATAGACCAGAACCAAAGTTACCCCCCCCCCCCCCCCAAAGCTGGAGTTTTCAACTCTTATTTTGGAGATAACTGTCAACAGTAATAATATAAGTGCCACAAAATATTCGATTTACTTGTGTTGTTCCTAATAATTATTTTGTCCTTGTTTATCTAATTTTCTTTATTTTTTTTAAGGCTTTTAGCCATTACCTTTTTCAGCATTTATTGCTATTATTTTCTCCTTCTCACTCAGGACCACACATTTAGTCATAAAAGAGCCAATGATGTCACTCATTGACAGGATTGTCATCGATTCAATTCCTGAGTTATTTATTTTGTTTGTAGGACAAAAGCAGGTGTTTTCACCTGGTACATGCACGGTAGATGAAGAAGAATACAAGTTGTGTTATTGTACTTTGTATCTGGCACCAGGAGACTATCATTGCTTTCATTCGCCAACGGAATGGACCATCGAACACAGAAGACATATTCCTGGTATTCCATTTTAAACCCGATTATGATATTGTGTTATACCCTTGTTACGTCAATATATTCGATCCTTTATGGGCCAGATCATCTTTTTGAATAAAAGAAGTTCGTTCATAACTCGTTAGATAACTTAAAATCTCCTCTTTCTATTAGAGCCACCTGCTTTTCTCACTGGACGGGCTGGATGGTGGTCGTTTGTATTAAAAGAATCACCCCTTATTACGAGATTTTAAATGTGTCCAACCTTCCCTCTTTTTAGACACGTTGCTTTAAAAATCGTATAGCAGTTTATTGCTCCAGATGAAGGCTTCAAGTAGCGTTTCCTTTTAGTAGTTCAAATTAAAAACTTTTGTTCTTTTGTTCTCATAGGAGATTTATTTTCTGTCAACCCACGCGCCCTCAAGTCAATCAACGGCATTTTCAATTTCAACGAGCGTGTTGTATTATCTGGCCATTGGGAACATGGACCGTTTTTATATGCAGCCGTTGGTGCTTATAATGTCGGTTCTATTAAACTGGATATTCCGATGGATAGGGTATGGTTATTCAATCGGTACTCATAGTCCATGAGCTAGGACTCAAAGTAGACTCAATCAACTTTAATGCAAGTTTATGTAGAATGCGAATTTTAATGTTAGCAAGATCAGGATGTTAAAATGAAGGGGTGTAGACTCATGTTGGCCAAAAATGTATGAATAATTCTAACAGGTTTTACCTTTCGATCAATATTAATTTGTCAACAAAAATTGCTTAATTTCAAATTTCTGGATCTTACAGTAGACACTTTGTCGAATCCCTTTGACTACCAGCCATGATTTTACTAAAAGTAAAAACATACAAATTTCCATTTTAGCAAGGTCAAAAATATGGAATAACATCCTTTCGGGGTCACACTGTATAAACAATTCGGACCTCATTACATTCAAATGGCCGCCTATCTCTCTTAAAAAAATTTTTCAGCACGATATCTTTCCCTTTCATTTTTAGGACTTGCAAACCAACAAATCAGGTTCTGTAGGACCTCACAAAGATCGATTATACAGCACTGGATATCTGAGCAAACGTGGAGATAACATTGGCAACTTCTTATTAGGATCCTCCATAGTTTTGATATTCACTGCACCTAAAAACTTTCAATTTGCCGTCCAACCAGGAGAAAAAGTCCAATATGGACAGGCTTTAGGTTATATCGTCGAAGACAAAGTGGCTGGTGGCTAGGCTAGATGTAGACTCTTAATATATATTTTTTATAAATTGTATATCTTTTTCAGTATTAAAATGATGCACTACTTCTCTTGTAAAATGGCTTAACTTTAAAATCTAAAAATAATTTTCACACAATGATTGATATACTGTGTAAAGTGTGAAAATACTAGGAAAGTTTTTTTGAAACAAGCATTTCCTATTACAAACTTTTTTATGACCGAAACTTTTCAAGCATATATAATGTTTTACAACTGTAGTTAACCTTCTTAAGCTACTTATAAGACTTTAATAAATATGTAAAATTAGGTATTTGATGCTGAATCCATTACCTTTTTATACTAGGTTTCTAGATGATTTTCACATTTTTTATTTATACGAAGAAAATCCTCAATCGAATTTTTATCACCCCTTCAAACAGACTTGATAAAGTAATTCGAGTCGATCTCAGTCCAAGATGACTTGTTTCTGAATTAATAACATTAAACTCCCCCTCTCCAGTGGAATTTGGTTATTTTCAATTCAGGGGGATTGGTTGATCAATTATTTTCAGTCTTAGAGGAGAGTAACCCTGTATAGCTGTATAGGTAAGGCTTTTGTCTGATGGGGGTCTGGAGGGGTTTAACGTACTAATTATTTTCTATTTTTCTCTTTTCTTCAGGATTTTACTAAAAACAAACAAAATAACAAAAATAATTACTAAAAATTAATGATTGCTGTCAATGTCCTCAAATATCCAATACTGGATCAAACAAAGATTAAAATGGAATGGTTTTGTAAAAATTGATAAAAATTAATTTGTCATGACTAAAAAAGATGGAACGAGGCACAGGGTGAGTTTGTTTTGGTTTGCTACTGCTGTCAGGATGTGATTTTATTTAAGTTGTTGTAAAGATTGTAATGTCCACACATCCGTTAACATACTGAACTCTTTTTCTGTATATCGAGACTATGCAAACTTTTAGATGTTTGCCCAGGTTTGCCAAATGTCTGTACTTTGTACGTGCAATTTCACTTTGAGATGTGTTAGTTGTAACAAAAGTTTACCTATTTTCAATTAGTTTATAATGGTTTATTCAAGTTCTCTATTATCATTATTATTGTTATTATTTTAATACCATCTTTAAAAGAAGTGCACTTAAAACATTGTATTCTTGTCTGAGATGGTGGTTACAAACCATTTCTTGTGGAATTTTGTCATTTCGTAAGTCAGACACTGGTGTGCTAGGCAACTATAAGAGTATGTCTTTCTCAAGCAACTTCCACACGTTTCTTTCACGTGATGTTGCAGTATGTCACAAGGCACATTGCCATTGTTGATTCTAACATCGATCCTTTTTTTCTGAGACAAAACGACAGGAACTTATTATATCTTGTTTTTCTTGTTCTTGATTATATTTATCTGCGGTGTTCCCATCCATATGAATGATGACTCAATTGTACCAAAGTCTTCATTCAGCTTAAGGGACATTACGAAAAGCGTCCTTAAAATTCTTGGTCTTGGACAATAAAATTGTACGCCAAATGACATATCAATTTTCCTTTGTCAAAAGAATTCCAAAACCGTTCTCTTTTTTCACTGTAGTTAAGATTATTTCTATGAGCTGTTTCATTTCCACTTTGTGTCCAATACACCTTTCTTGTAATTCTGATAGTGCCGGAAAACACGTGTGCTCCACCGTAGTGTGAAAAATAAAGTTGGAGTTAAACAAACGCGTTTTTGCCTGAGTTTCTTAGGGAAGGTGAAATTTTGTCTTATATCTTTTGATGACCCCGTTAGTTTAGAAAGATATTTTGAGGGTGTTATAGTATCAAAACTTGTAAAACATACTGAAGTTTGCAAAAATTCTATGCGATGGAAGTTGAGAAAAAGGCCAATAACTACCCTTCCCTAAGGAAACGCAAGCAAAATCGGGTTTGTTTACCTCCTTTTTAAAAGAGTGCAAAGATTGTGGAAAAAATCCGGAAAAGCGGAATTACGGGAAAGGTGTGTTCTATTAAGGCTATTAATAAAATAGGAAAAATGAGAATTTGATTTCTCACTATGATGGATCAAGTTCTTACTCCTTCTGGCGTTTAGGAAAATTGAAAAAGCCATCACTTTAAGGAGAATATAAACTTTTGAATATCTTTCCAATATTCCGTAAAAAATAATATTAGATACAGTATTATATTCCTTGCTTTCATTTAAAAGTTTGATTTTTATAAGAACTTTATGTTTGCATTAAACCATTCCGTTACAGGCTTAGCAAGCGTGCATTGGCGTAAATTTTATGGGGGCTAAAAAAACAAAATGGTTTTCGGATTTCACCATGCCTTTAGAGAGCCATGCATTAGTTAAAAATTGATGAATATTGACTGCGAATTTTAATAACTCTCCAAAGGAATGGTGAAAAACAACAACCAACAATTGCATTAATTATTGCAGAAAATTTTATCACTGCGTTGCGAAAGCCTCCCACTTTTGAACGATTTCAAAAAAATATATCACGTGATCACAAGAATGATTTCACAGACATACGCTCTTTTTTTATAAGAACCAGTCAAACTCGGATGTTTTTAACTTTTCTGATCCACATTTTCTAGAATTTCTCACCCCACCTCAACCTTAGATATGTGCCTAAGATGCTTTCCTTGGTCTAAGCTTTAGGAAAATTCTCATGTTCAAGTTTTTAGTAAAATTTACCACCAAATCTGAGGCTGGATGTTCTTATAAAACTATTGTTATATAAATAAAGAATGTAATGTGTGCTAAAGTATAAACTCTTGAAAGTTAAAAGTCCGTTTTTTAATATATTTTTTTCCTCGTTTCTAAAGCTACAGCAGGATGTTTACCCTTGTTTTTATTTTTACATTATAAGTTACAGATTCCTGTTCCCTACAGAAAGCTCTTTGCCAGAATATTACATTATATTTAGTCTGTCAAGGGAAAAATAGTGGCTTCCTACTGTCTCCTAACAGTTTCCTATTTTGAAAAATAATCCTAGTTTGTTTGTTTTCATTATGCAATCTCACTTTTGGTATTGTATGATGGGAAAAAAGCCAAAGTAAACAAAATACTTTTGTGCTTATGAGATGAGACACCCTTCTCTCCCCCTATTAAAAGCGAGTCATTACGTTGGTCCAATTTCCACATCGTTTTAGCTACGATAGACATCGCTGGGTGGTTTAATAATTTATTTATTATCGCCTTATTCGTCGAGAGTCGAGAGAGGAACGTTGAAAATTTCATTAATTTTAACAAAAAAACATAAAAAGCTTTCTCTTTATCATCAACAAACTTCCTAATTCAGTTCATTTTTTCTCCTTTATTTTTCATATTCTTTAATTCTTCTGAAAAGGAGGGAAAAATAAATTCTTCTTTTTCTTATATTCATATTTTCATTATATATCGCTCTCTCTCTCTCTCTCTCGCTCTCTTTCTCGCGTACTCGTTTCTGTGATGGTTTTTCGAATGGGTGGAGCTACACTTGTGCTTTTTGCAGTCTGGTGTAAAAGTATATCGACGCTACTTTTTACAACGTCCGAAAGCCTACCAATTCTCTTACCGAAACAAAACGAGAGCAGTTATTTTGTCCTGCCCACCAACAGCAAAAATCTAGGATCAGGACATGTCACCATTGTCTACTTGGTGACTGTTTTAACAGTCTATCTATACTTTCTCATCTGTCACCAAGAGAAATCGAATGTAGCTTTGAAGCTGAATATTCTGAGGAACATCGTTTTAGCAGATTGGCAGGTGAGTTTTTGTTTTTCAATCCTTCATTTTGATTTGTAATTATAGTACATGATTTTAGATTATGTTGTTAAAAAACTATTTTTGAATATTATTTTGGTTTAATATTGAGACGGATATTGCTCATGTTTCTAGGTTGAATTGCTACGTAAACTACCCACACGCTACACCTCACGTATTTTTGGTTACGTTTCAAACTTTTACGTGCCTTACGTCTTACGTCAACCGCTCTTTGGATTTTACGCGTATATGTACCGATGTAATTTAGAAGAAGCGTTAATCTCAGATCTTACGGCTTACGCCACGTTAACGGATTTCTTCACGCGCAAGCTGAAACCAGGTGTACGTAAGATCGACGCAGAAGCGACATTGGTAAGTTGATGCTTTTTTATGTTAGATACTTTTCTCCTCCGATCTTTACTCCAGCACGAGCAAAAAATCTAAATATTTCCATTCGGCCATCCATAATATTCATTACGTCATCTTTTCCACGGAAACATCCCAACAAGCTGGGTGTAAATGTGTAGAATGACAAAAAATCTTCTCTTTCGTGCCATAATTGAAATCATGGCCATTAACTAAACAAACGTTTGTTTTTGGTTACTCACACCATAATATTTATCCTACCGATATAAATCCGAAGTGGCACCATAATTTTACACTGTTTCATTTCTCGAGGTTTGATAGTGGTACCAATATAATATACATAATGTCATTTCGCAACGTTCTTTTATATATTTGAACTTTGACCATCCATTAAAATCATTGCTTCCATATTTTTCATTTTGCTTTTGTTGGGTGTTTTCTTTACAATACTAAGCGCAAAATCAAATATCTCCATTTCCGTCTCTACAGTCCTTCATCGATTTTGTTTGAATATTAAATATACCGCATAATCAGAGGGAAAATACCGCGAATGAACATCCTAATACAGTCGAAGCTCTAATTAGCGGACACCATCGGGAATTCGACTTGGTGTCCGGTAATTGGAGCTGTCCGCCTTTTGGAACGTTTGGTAATTATAAGTTCTAAATTCGGGGGGAAAGATCTGTCCGCCTTTTGGGGTGTCCGCTAATTAGAGTTTCGACTGTAGACATAACAGAATGGACAAAAATGGGGGACAAAAATTGGTGCACCGTTTGACCTAGCTGACCTTTGATAGTACTCTTCCAAGACTCATTTTACAATTGTTTATCCTTGGTTTTTTTTATGATACAGCACACATGAATTTTGCATTTGCGCTAAATTGAATTTATAAACTTTTTGCCGAGAGAGTCCCTTAGCCCGAAAGCCTGTTCCATCACATATGATATTGACGACATTTCATATTTGGTCAAGATTAAAATAATCAGTTTCTGCTTTCATCTGCATATATACATCTCTTTGTTAAGAACAAATCAATTATAAGAACATTAGATTTCTAGGCCAGAACCTTTTTAGGCTTTCAAAATATTAAAAATTTCGAGAGAAAAAAACTTTCTATTTGACAAAATTCTGTTATGCCAGTCCCAGTCCTTTCATCTTCATGTGCCAATATGTATACAATTACAGAGAAGGCCTGGAGAAAGTTTCAACAACAAGATCACACCAAGACCACTTTATATAAAACATTTCTTTATGCTTCGAAATTTCAGTAAAGTTAAGAACGTGTAAAGCCCGGTTTCTGATTGGTCTCGGAGATAACATTACGTCAGTAATGTCCGAGACCAATCAGAACAGAGAAAAATGAAAGGCGCGCGCTGCTCTCGCTAACTTAAGAACGTCTAAAGTCTTCTTTCACGACGTTCTTATAAAAAAAACATAACATAATGATATACTTTTTAAATACCTTTTTGGTTTCTTCAGGTTTCACCAGCAGATTGTACTGTTCTCTCTTTTGGATCGTCGCCTTGTGATGGAAACCAGGACATCCAGATCGACCAAGTTAAAGGATTAACATATCCGCTACGTACCTTTGTTGGCTCTGACCACCAAATGCTAAGTGGAATCTGCACAGGTACAATTTTCACTCGTATAATGTGAATAAAGCATTTTACTTTTGTTGGCTCTTACCACAAAATGCTAAATGAAATCTTTACATGTACGTTTGGAAGAAAGTTTTTTCACTCGTATAATGTGAAATAGAATTTTTTACTTAAACATTTTACTTTTGTTAGCTCTAACCACCAAATACTAAATGAAACGATCTTCACGGGTACGTTTGGAATATTGTCTTCACTCGTATAATGTAATTTATGAACGAAGTACCCCTACTTGAGTATTTTAGGCTTCTTCAGGTAGTTATTGAAACTGATTAAAAACTCATTTGGTAAACAAATAGGTAAATGTGATAACATAATTTGCCGAATATTCCAAGGCTGAATATCGTGTACTAATGGAATAAAATTTCACGGGGATTTTCCGGAATTTTTTAATTATACGTCACGTGTCACAATAGATGTAACGGGTGTACGGCTTTTTCTGAAAAAATTTGAAATTGAAAAAAAGATCAAGAAGAAATTAAACTCTTTTTTTAGAAGATGCCAACCAAAAAGTGTTCTTCTGCACTTTATACCTGGGTCCAGATGATTATCATTGGTTTCACTCACCATGTCAAATGGACATTGACTTTAGAAGACATATACCTGGTGAGTGTGGTTTTTTTAAGGTTTGACTTTTTAGGTCGGTCAATAGCAGTGTTTTCGAATTTTGATATTTCCTTTGAGGTATTGTGCGAAATCTATTTTGTTTCCCATAAAGTTACTATCTTGCCAATTTTGATTTTTATCAAAGTTCTCTGTGTTGACCCAGTACAGCAGTACAGTACTTTAAAATTAATGTCATGACTCCGCGTCCAAGTTCAATCATTGTTCTTTAATCTTTTCAGGTGATCTATTCTCGGTTGACCCGCGTTTATTACGTCACATCAACGGTATTTTCAATTTCAACGAACGTGTTGTGTTATCTGGCCATTGGGAACATGGACCGTTTTTATATGCAGCCGTTGGTGCTTATAATGTCGGTTCTATTAAACTGGATATTCCGATGGATGAGGTAATCTAGATTTTAGAATGTCTATAAACCAAATAATGATGATCTTCAAAATGATCGTGACAAAGATAGATTTGATTTTTCAAATTTTAAAGAGCATCTCATAGGTATAATAGTGTGAACCCCCTCCCCCAGAAGGAAGGGTCTAGGTAAAAGGATGGGATCATTTCTATTCCAAAATCTTGACAATTTCCTTTCAGTAGGAAAAGCTTCTGAAAAAAGAAATCATTGGTCCAAGACAAGGATGAAGGTTCTGGTGGGGATTTTATCATTTTCAAAGAGGGCGGAGAGACCAAAGAAGAGAGGGATAATTTCAAAGATTTGTTATGATTACCAGATAGGCTGATATTAACATGATAACAGTACCATAATTTGAAATAATGTCTGAATTCATGGTCACCAAAAATTCGTGAAATATTAAGCTTAATATTTTTTACTGGACCTCACTTGCGGTAAAATCTCTTTGACATTTTTGTATTTTCTATACTATAGGACCTTGTTACCAACCGTCCTATTGGAGCAAATGAGAAACTCTACCACGACAAGGCGTACCAACCCATCCATCATCTCCAGTCTGGTGACTGTATGGGAAGATTCGAATTTGGTTCGACCATTGTTCTGGCGTTCACAGCACCTAAAGATTTCGAATTCACTGTTCAACCTGGTCAAAAATTGAAATACGGAGAATCTATTGGTGATGTCTGAACAACAAGAAAAGTACCGAAGATGAGTTAATAGAAGTATTTTAAAAGTTAAAGGTGGTGTCGTATGAAGGAATGAAGATCACTTGATCCGATGATCCGATTTACAGCAATCCGTTTGGAACGGGTTGTTGGTTTCCATCGATCCAGATTTCTTCAGCAAGAATTTTCGTTATGTCTGTGTACGCAAATTGGAACGGACTGGTAAAAATTTCAACCTCCTACCCAGCAGACACAAGACGTTTTCTTCATAGTTGTTTCACAACATCTTTACAATGAAAAGAACGTCTTCTGTCTACTGGGTTCATTATTCCGCTCTGGATCCTTCAATTCGAATTTTTCGGACTTGAAAATGTCATGTAAAAAAATTATTTATCATCGACTATAAGAATAAGATGACATTTATAAGCATTATTATTAATTGCAATTTATAACGTGAATCTTTTTCTGTTGATGTGATCATGCACTATATTATATCTTTTATTAAAGGGAATAGATTTTCGTGAAAATTTAATTTTGCGATTCATGGATTTGTTCCTGTTTCACGAAATTAACACCCAAAACCGCGAAAATATCTTCCCTTTTAAGGTAATAACATTTTTGAAAGTATTAAATTTTTTCAATATCTTATAAAGATAAAGTAGTAACATTTATTTTAAACCAGTCTAGGTGTATTGACTTTACCCAAACCGACCTCTCAAGTTTTTAATTTAAAAAATATTGAAAATTATTTCATCAAATTACTAGCAGCTAGGTAGGGTACACTTTTAAACTTCCAAAGGTCTTAAGGGTTGGTTTACACAATTCATAAATAATTTTGTTCAGACTTCACTGTAAATATAATGCTTTTTTATACTGCTTAACTTATTTTTTTATTATTTTACATATAACGAAAGCTTTATTTTTATACTAGTGTAGTGTATTATCTTTAAATACTAAATAGAAATAATAAATCGATAAGTAAGCAATTAACTTTTCTGATTAGTTTCTTCCCTGTTCATTGAGGTCAACAATTCGATACTTCGTTCTCCAGACTGAACTCGTTTAAGAGACTTTACTACGGGGAACTTGAGTGGTCTCAAACTGACAGGTCTACAACCTCCTAATTGCTTACCAAGCCTACCAGTAACTCCCTATGTCAAACCTTTGCGATAATTGCGCGTTGGAAAGATATTCAAATGTGGAATGTATGAGCTGAGTACCGTGAGAAAGAAAGTTAGTGGTTAATTAGGTTTGGTATTAATTTAGCCATTTTTGGACCTACCAGAGGAGGTCCTATAAATTAACCTATGTTCGTCCGTCCGTTCGTTCGTTCGTTCGTTCGTTCGTCTGTTATGAACTTTTCTCGAGATTGGTTCATTAGTTATTTCTGATTTTTG
>JAUJPO010055249.1:0-14358 GCA_032270745.1 Tiaropsis multicirrata
TTGAAAGTTCTCCTTCAAAGGGTTAGGACATTGGCAAATAAAAGTGAATCTTATTTTTTATGAAGTTGCTCCAACTGCCAAGGTAATAAAAGATACGTTTTCACGAGAGATACTTTTATGAAATTTATGAAAAATTAAATAACTTTGAGATAACTTTTTATTGCACTTTCTGGATTGGATTTTAATTATGATTTTTGACAATAGGTAACGTGCATATTTTTTTGCTTATCAATTTTTTTGCTCTCACTCCTACAACTTTTTTATGACGACGAACGCCGTGGCAAGGTTTGTTTACATTTTTTAGATGATTCATTTTTAGGCATCTTGATCCAACTGCCCGGAACACCCCGGAACACGATCTAACCTATGTCGACCCCCGGATCGCCTCGGAAATTTCCGGGGGATTCCGGAGGTCGTCAGGGTTGTGGCGACGCGAACAGAACAATTTTTTGATGGCCGCCTAATTGAAAAATTGAAATCACTTACTTTGAATGTATGATCAACTTCAAGAATCTTTGATGGTATGGACAGCATGTTGGAAACAAACAATTTTTCATTTTTAACAAACCAGGCTAAAAAAAGGTCTTCTAAAAAGTTGTATTTAGGAACCATATTCATCAAAATATCCTCAATTTGCTTGACAATTTTTGCATCCACTAAATTGAGAGGAACTTCAGATTTGCTCTTTGTGATTGATGCTAATGTTCGTTCTACTAGGAGTTCGTGAATTTGTGGGAACGATAGTCCATTAGCAACATAACTACACAAGTTAATAAAAAAAAGGTTTTTTGCTGCAAAACGATGAGTAAACGTCACTTCCAAAATACCATGAAGTTGCAAAAGCAGTTTTTTGTCAGTGGTTCGCAAATTACTTGTACATAAAGTACAATGATATTCTCTGGATACAAGAAGTGAAGGTCCATCAATATCAATACATTGCCTTGGTAATCTTGAAGAATAACTTCCATCAGTCCAAATATCAGTTGCTACAAGTGGCTGCATATGCACTGGACATAACACAGTAGAGCCCTTAAATGGGTCCCAAATTGTTATTGGTGGAATGAAATACCCATAGAGGTCTTTGGGCTTAAAAAAGTGTCTAGCATTCAAGGTTGGACACGATGGTATAATGTCTTTATAACGCACAATACACATTTTAATTGCTTCATTCCAAGCTTTAGGTATGATCATCTCTAGTATTTTTACTTCGTCAGAGATTATGATTTGATAATATCATAGTCTAATATCCAACTATTTTCTTCTTCCCTCAGATTCAGCAACGATAAAATAAATTTGTTGCAGTAAGAATTGAATTTGAAAACTTTTGACCAGGCCGGTTCAATGATAACAAATGAACCAAAAGCATAAATATTTACAGACCAGATTTGAATTCTTTATTAATATCTTGACCGTCCATGGAAGAAGTTTCTCAGTAGGTCTCTAATTTTTCATTCTTGACATAATTCTCAGAAATAGTACAGTCCGTGATTTACATGCTTAATGCCGTGGGAATGACCCTGAGAAAAGAGGATATCCCAAATGAAAGGCGCCAAAAACATTCGCGCGCTACAAGCAATTAAAATTTTTTTTTCAAGAATCCTCGCTCGTGTGGTTACAGTAACTTTCAACAACCAAGCAAAAAATCGAATGTAGCACGTGTAGCAGAAGATTTTAAGATGTTCAGTCAAGTTCAAGCCAGTCAAGCACTTGAATTACCAGTAAGTTAGTTTGTTTAAAAGGGTATTCCAAAGTTTGGCTTTTCGTTAAAGACCCAGTGAATACCATAAGTGTGAGCCCCCCTTTTTTAGAAAATTTTGGAATTTGAATCCCATACAGGGTACTTTTTTCACGGTTTTTGGCAAAAATTTGTCAAAATTTATCCCCTCAGAGTCCATTTTGGTTTGGTTTTGGTGGGGGTTGGAGGATTTCAGAAAGGGGGCAGAGGGATACCAAAGTGTAGGGGGGGGGCTTGAATTTAAGTAAATAAGACAGGCTGTGTCTTATTTGGGACAGGGATGTCTTGTTTAGGACATTTGTATGTCCTATTTAACAGGGCCACGCAACCATTTTAAAGTGAGGGGGCCAATTAGTACTGTACCCGTAGATTTGAGTCAACCCGAAGCGCCACCATGGTTGGCGCTGAGGGACCAAGAAAATTTTGAAATTCTAAAGTCCCGAAAGGGCTATAATGGGCTTGTTTTTCTGTTTATTGTCTTTATAACTATGTCTAAAAAGGTGATTGTTCAGAGGTGTTGAAAAGAAAATAATTTTTATTTTTACTTAGCAAAAAAGTGGGGGCCCCCCCTGGCCCCCCCTCCTTATGTATATGAATTATTCTGATTCATTTTGCATTACAAACCCACCTAACAATTTCTTTTCATAACCCTTTTAGGAAGCTGTGTTAAAGGAAACTGAGCCATTTTTGGAATTGAACAATAAAACTTATTTGGCCACCAGCCCACCCTTGTTGCTATTTGATTTTGTATTGAAAAAGAAAGGGTTAGTGACAACCAAATCAAAGATTACTCTGGTCACCTGTATTTTGACATGTCCAATAAACAACAAGACAAAATCTTTGTAAGTAAATTTAGACTTTTAGACCAATTTCTATGGTAGCCGAGAACTGCACAAATTTTATTTTTATAATTTGTGCATATTTTTAGATAACCTGAGTATTGAGAAATAATATTTGTGCAGTTCTTGGCCACCGTAAATTTCACACATTTTATAAATATGGCAGGTTATTGCCAATCTGATCTGAAAAGGGTGAAATCTCAAAATTCTCTTGTCTGACCCAACCATGATTGTGGATCCTCCCCTTGTTTGTTTTGACAAAAATAGGAAACATTTGGTGCAAAGTTTTGGATCACATTCTATTCTCATATCGGGCACTTCTTTCAAATAACTTGTCCTGGAATTGGACTTGATGTCCTGGAATTGGACTTGATTTTCTGTGTGGCCTCCCTGAATAGTTATTTGAAAACAGGTTAGATGAAAATATGGATTCCGTCTACGAACTACTCCATAAAATTCTGTACCTGTTTGATTACTTCATTAATTTTAAACAATAAATCTATCTGATTTATTTTTAGTGAGATTGCCATCGATTCCCTTGCGTTTCATTCGAAGGAAAAGTTTTTGGCTGCAATAAGGTCTGCAGCACCTGAGGTGGTCTTTGGTTTAGGACCAAAAATTAATGTACCCCACCTGGTGCAATATTATCACTGGCTGCAGGAAAGTGATTATACATCTCAGCAAAAAGAGGCCCATTTTCTGGGTTTCCACAAGCCAAATTATTGGGTGTTAAGCGAAAAGGTAAAGTTCATTTTTCAAAGCATCTTCTGAAGTCAATTTGCTTACTCTCAAAATTTCTTCCTTTAGTCGTTGCATCTTGATCTAATGAAATACTACTTGTGTGTACAAAATATTTTTGTCACCTGTTTGTCACAGAATTCCAGGCAACACTCTGGTCCACATTGTCAAATTGATATTTTAGTTAAATGTTCATGTTACTGACAACCCTACCTGGGTTGATTACTGACTACCCTGGGTTGACTTTCTTAAAATAAATGCATTTTAATAAGCTGTTCACCAATTTCTATTTCTCATTTTTCCTTTATTCAGCAACAAATTAAAAATGGTCTCATGCTCTCAGAGATGGATCTAGAGTATGTCATCCTCGATCAAGATCTACAAAGTTCATTTCTTCAAATGAACCCAAAACTTTTGGAAAAACATCACTGTAATGATGTCATGCGCCGGTTTGTAGTTTATTAGATTAAATTTATTTTTATAAAATCAATAAAAAAATTGAGTCACAGATTCAAAATTGACCAAGATAATTTTTGGACCAATTTGATCTTATAAATACACAACTAAATATAACACATTTTTTTTTTAAAGAAACACATTTTTACGAAACATGAGGCTCAAAATGCCAAAAACCTCGTAATTTCGTATATCTCAATATAAAAACTATTTGACTTGGTTGTTTATGGAAAAATGTCACTCCAAACAAAAACATTATATATTACATTGGCTTGAAGTTGAACAAAGGAAAATTTCCTTTCCTATCTTTTCCTATCTGTTTTCCTTCCTATAATTATGCTCAACTTTATGCTTATGACTTAAATCGAATGATTTTCCTTGATTTGATGTTGATTTGATGATCCAATGTCTTATTGCAAAAATGATTTGTCTTTTCAGAATCCTTTCAAATGCTAAGCACTTGAAAAGCAATGAAATTCCATTCCTGCACCTCGTATCGTTTGCAGTGTCGAGGATTTGGAAAATTATGGACGAGGATAAACGTATAGACGTTGCAGGTAAAATCTACTTTACCATAATTTGTGCCAATAAAGAAATTTTGTTTGATAATCTTTCATTGACCAGATCATAATATTAAAATTTTAATGCTGGGTCAAAATGGGCTCTTAGTTGATTAATTATTTGTCCTTTTCCTTTGGTCTCAAGTTGATTGCATATTAACATGTTGCCGAGTCAGTTTCAGTATCTTAACTTGTTGTTGGTTCTCTTTTTTTTCTCGTATTATATTGTTTTTCTCATGTTTAATTCGACTTAGGTGAGACAAAATACGCATGCCTAACATCTCCTGAAAAAAGTATAGGCAAAACATCTTTGCAGATCATAATGGCAAGAGGAATTGGCATCCCAGAAGCTGAATCACACCTGTTCTTAGTCAAGGGTGCAGAAGGACACAAAGGAGGAACAACATCGTAAGTAACCTTAATGCATCTTCCTTCCATCGCAGATACTTAACTTCTTTACAAGCTATCCAACTAATAATCTAACTATATTGGCTGACCTTCCAGCCTCGGCTGGTTTATTTTGACTTGGATCACAAGAATATATTTTTTTTTTGCGTTAACAAATCCTCTAGAAATCAACTCCCAAATTCTTAATGTAAATTGTGATTCAAAAACAAACTCCCTGTCTATAGTGATATAGATCACTCACTATTATTTTTGAATTTTATGTTACAGAAATCTACAACAACATGTCATGTCTAAAACAAATTTGTTTGTATTCACAAACGAAATGGACCTTGGGTCTGTGACAACAGCAAATAATCTAAACCAAGCACACGAAGGCATGTTTTCTGGTGGCTCGCAGTCGAGAGGTTTCATCACCACAAGGGCACATCTCATTGGGTCATCTAATACCACCCACATCCATGAAAGGTAGAACTGCTGATGCTTTTTTTCAAAATTTCATTCCATTGTAGAATTAAGGTGTGCTACAACCACAGGAATAAAACAATAAACACAGGCCTGTGAAAGGGTTGTGATTTTGCATTTCCGCATCCGGAATTTTTGTTGAGGCTGGGTTTCAGTTCTCAAAGATTTAAAGCAAGCCATAGACGATTGAGATTCCTTCAATTCACAATGTAGATAAAAAACAGGGTAAAATCACAGGGTCCGGATTTCAAATTTATCATGGTCGTGAATCTCAAAAGTTTCTCTACCTTGTGATTTCTTCAATTGCCTACATGGATAAATATAACAGTGTAATATGTCAGGGTTGAGAAAGTTGAATTCACAGGTGTATGTGAATTTCGAAACTTTCCTAGTCTTGTGATTTTCTTGATTCGCAATGGAGATAAAATAATGTCAGTGGTATATTTCAGGGTTCGGAATTTAAATTCAACAGGCTTGTAACGTTTCAGAATACCCAGCCTTGTGTATTCTTCTATTCAATCAAAAGTGTTAAGATTACATCGTTTTAAATCTTATTATATAAGTTTAGTCGGTCGGTGTGTAATACAATGCTAAAGGCGAGGCGACCCGAAAGGGCGGCCTCATTCGTTCAAAATGAACTTGCGTGGCAAGGGCCAGTGGAATTGGTACCCAAAACATGCAAAAATGGCCGAACCAAAATTAAATGCCGTAAAAAATTTATTTTTTTCCCTTTATTTTTCAGCTAGCAGCAATTAAATTCCATAATTTTTTTAATTTCTGGGGTCTGAACCGCAAAATTAAATGCCATGAAAATTATTTTATCCAACAGAATAGAAGGAAGAGTACAAGCTATCAAGTGTTTCCGCTCATGTGATTTTGGAAGCAGAGAAGAGGCACTTGTTCAAAAAAATCTAATTGAAAAATCAAATGAGGAGCTTGTGAGTCTACTTAAATTTGAATGAATCTCTGAAAACCCTGTTATGAATACCCTAAGGTAAACCCTAATTCACATTATTAAATAATTCCGCAAAACTTAAAATTTTCAGCCCTTCACATTAATTAATTCCAATTTTTTTTAAATTTTGGTGATTTTTCAAAAATGCTGGTTTGCTGTAACCCGACCGACCCTACTCAAAACCTGCTGACCCAAAAAGTTTTATTGCTATCTCAAAGAAGAAATTTTTTTTCTTCAATAATATCAAACCATCAAACAGAAAACTCAACTCTTGTCTGTCTTGTCTGTCCCGTTCAAAATAGAAAGTTACCTAAATGTAAATAAACTCACTGTTGATCATTTTCAGATAAAGCTATATCACCAAAATAGAAAAAAAATTCAGAATGACCGAGCCACCTCCAAAACTTAGGGTCGGGTGACGGCAAACCAACATTTTTTCAAGGGCAGCCTAATTATAAAATTATATTATAATAAAAAAGTTATTTTATATTTCACCTTAGGGTTTTATTCTTGCATGGGCTATTGTAAACCAAAAGCTTTGGTTGGAATTGAAAAACAAAGGAAAAGATTTGATGCCCATGATCGAGAGATTGTATCCCAGTATACAAAAACGGGAAAGCAAATCTCTCACAAACACGTTGTTGGTGGCTTTCATGGTAAGGTTGACCAGATTTTACAATACCAAGACTGGCCTTGTATTTAATCTGTTGGGTAAAATTTTAATTTCTATGAAATTTTCTCATAAGCAAAAAAGTATGTTGAGGAATTCATGGGAATTTGAGAATTTTGATACTCTGAAAAAGCCTTCCCTTACATTGTAAATAAATGTTTTGTCAGAAATCCAAAAATTTAGATTCTCAATAATCCCTGCAAGTGATTTCGTACTATAATAAGCATATTGCATTGCATCTCACTTTCATAGTATTGTGAATTATTAACTCTTGGTGTGTGACGCAAAGCAGAGTTAAATATCAAACAATTAAGAAACCTGATATTCAAGGAAATAAGACATTTTGAAATTGTTATCTGAACAAAACCTTACAGACATAAATTAATACATATTAATACATATAATTAATTTACCTCCACTAGCTTATTGCGCAGTCAAATCTGGAAGTTCAAATTGTTGACTTTGCCACAGAATTTTTGATTCCGGACTCAAAGCCAGATGCTTTCATCAATGAGTTAGTCCTTGCAATTTTATCAAGACTGGACAAGACTGGTGAGGTAAAACTGTTTTTAAGACCAACCCATACCATGCTCACACCTATTATTTCATTTCAAGCATCATTTTTCACTGTAAAATTTCCAAGGCTGGTGAGCAAATCTCGTTTTGCCTATGGTTCTACCTTAACTTTTTTAACTACCTTAAGGGAAAAATTTTCGCTGGAATGCTACAAAATTCGCATGCAGTTAGGTATACTGCAATCTGCTTCAATCGAATAATCTAAAATATTTTGGAAATAAACCGTTTTATGTGTGCGCTTTCTGTGTGTGGTAGAAGGCAGTCGTTTCAGTGTGTGTGGTTTCTACATGGTTCCCATACGGACATACAAAAATTATCATCACAGTTAACAGTAGACCTCGTTATTTATTCTAGTGTTTTGTCTTTTGTTTTCTGATTTGGTTTAACTGTGTCTCTCATCTACAGGGCTCAACATGGCTGAATCCCCAAACGATTTATTCTGACCACAATCAAGATGTGGTGCCAGCAATTTCGTTGAGAAAATCGACACTAAGTATGCTGGAAAACTTTCAGACAAAGGTTTGTATTTTTAAATAATGCCTAATTTTGGTGGGAGGAAAATTTTGCAGTTTTATCCAAAATCTATTTGATCGATTTTTATAATCATACTATCGAGCCATGATACATTTATAATAAATTCCTACCTTAAGCATAATTAGTAAAAAAACCTCATAATTTATTTCTACTTTTTCGCGTTTAGAAAGCAAAATCCGTGTTCATGAATTTTAATGGAATGAGAACATGGGAAGGAACAACCACATTCCACATTTCAAAAGACAGATCTTTTAAAGATCCAAAAGATAAAAATAACTCCACAAAAGAGAAGTGTAAGTGACACCATAGTCAGTATAAGATACACAAGTCTGGCAATGTATTGATATACATTAACGAAACTTATTTTGGCGAGAGCGAGAACTTATTTTGGCGAGTAAAGGATTTTTTTTTAATTTTGGCGAACTTATGAAAAATAATACCAAAATGTAGTCTTTAGTAGCTTTCTTATGTCGTATAATAGATATGGAATTATACATTACGTTTCTTTTAATTTTGGCGAGAACTTATTTTGGCGAGTGAAAGAAATATTTAATTTTGGCGAGATAGTTCTATTTTTCCCAAATTCGCCAAAATAAGTTCCTTTAATGTATCTTTTTGTCAACTTTTTCTTTGTTTAAAACAAAAGCCAAATGTCAATTTGCTCACTTATTGATCACGTTACCAGTGAAAATTCCAAGCAAAAAACGGCCAAAAAACTGAATTTTGAATTGAGTTTTAAAAACTCAACATTTGGAGAATTTTTTTTGTGTCTCAAAAATGTCAAACAGATGTAGATGGTGAGCAAAATCAAAAATTATATTGTCTCAATCATTGAAAATATCGTTAATTATATTGTATTTTACTATATCGAAATGATTGCTTTGTATATAATTCATGAGAAAGATAAGTGCTTAATTTTGTTGCATTTTAGCCCTTGAAAATAAACCCTTTAGGTGTCCAGGGGGGGGTCCTCAAATATTTTTTGGCTTTCAGCCAAAACTCAATTTCTAATCCGAAAAACAGCCAGTGACTAAAGTGCTTGGAATTTTGCCTGGTTACTAATATGCTTTCTTGGGATTTTTTTATCACATGATCAATACGTGAGCAAAACAAACCAACTTGCGTACGCAAGTTCAAAATGTACACAAAAGATAAAAACAAAAGACTTCCAGACAGGATTTCACGCAAAGATAAGCTTTTGCATCTCAGAATTTTCAAAGGCACAACACAAACTATCACAAAAATCGTGAAAATTTATGCTCGTTGAAGTTTGTTTGCCTGAAATAATGACTTCGATTTATTTTACAGGTGTTAAACTTCCGTGGAATCTTTTATCAGTGGAGGAGAAAGGCTTACTTTTGGAAGGTAAAACTTCATTACAAATGTTTTTATTTTCACCACTATTTACTGTTTTGACATAACAAAATTTGAAAATGCTGTTAGTTACATATTGCTCTAAAATGTGATGCTACTTTTTCTAGCGATGAACCTTACAGAGGATGATTTTCCGAAAGCCCCACATTGGCGAGCGGCTTTGCTCAACGAGCCTGGGCAAAACCAGATTCATGAAGACGAAATCAAGGGCTTAAAAGAAGTCTGCCAAAGCGTCTTAGGTGTTATCTCCAAAAATCGTATGTAAAGCTTAAAGTTAACCTTTTACAGTTTTCTTTTAAACACTATTTCTACCGAGCCGATCGGTTGGCCATAGGTTCAGTCCCCCAAGTATTGAATGGTAAAGGTTTTTGTCCAAAAAGTCAGTGAAATTTTGGGGTTGCCTTCAACATTAGTGGAACCTTGTTGATCTCAGTGGTAAATTTGGACGTCAGGGGGTCAATTTATCTCTTGCCCAGGGGTGGAATTACTGTCCGGGGGTAAGATATATTTGGTTTGATTACAGTGTCCAGGGTTTGTGAAAAGAGGAGACGAAATGAGCCAACTGGTCGTTAGAAATACAAAGTAAAAACATCAAATCTCTTTCAAACTGAATTCTTTTGTGTGTACTAGCATTGGACACATAAAAGTAGTTGATGATGCATTTAAAAATGCAAATCTAATGATTTCATCAGTTTTAACACAAGGCGAAGAAGTGTCACATCTCATGGGAGTATGTAGTTGTTGCAAATTCAGATAAAGTTTATGCATTAGACATAGCTACTCCAGTAATGCTAAGAATGTTTTAGCAACTCGGTAAGGCTCCAATAAAGTCGGACAGCTCGTTAAAGAATCTCACGGTTTCATTGGACGAATATCTAACTTTCTTTTGTTAATTTATAAAAAAATGCACGCTTTTTAAAACAAATGCATCCAAACCTCGAACAAAGACAGATCCGTCGTTACGTCTCCTCTTTTCACAAACCCTGCAGTGTCTGAGCCCCCAGAATGTAGGTTTTTCTAAAATCGTACAGTTGACTCGCTCTAATTGGAATCCCAAGGGGGGGGGTTGTTCGAATTGTACAGAGATTCGAATTAGAGCGAGTCAACTTTATTTCAAATAATCTGGTAGCTTTATGATTGCAACAAACAGAAAGGTAAACATATAATACGTTCTGGGCATATTTTGAAAACTTAAGTTTGAATTTAAGAATTTTTAAGACTTTTTATCCCATTCCTTATTTTAGATTTTATTCAAATTTTTAATCCTAAACGATTAGAATTAAGTTATGAGCTAGCTATTTTCTTGTTCGCTATTGACTAAAGTGTTAAGTCAATTATAATTTTATTCTATTAATAATTTTATCTGAAGTTAAGTCTTTGAGATCAACCTGCATTTTTGGGGTCCAATAATAATTCAATTATTTTAGGAGGGTAGACCTTTTAATTCCATTTAGGACCAAATTTCTAGCTATTTTCGATCAGGAAAGGTTTTTATATCTCTTTATCCAGTGGGCAGGAGTCCCATCAGGTCTGTGAAATTAGGGATTTGTCTCATTTTAAGTAAAACTAATTGATCAGCGCCAGTACGACCTTAAGCATTTTACAATATTTTGGTAATAGTCGTTCAATGATTTAAAAGTTAAACAAAATCAAGTTTAACAAGTGACTAAATCATACGACCAGTAGAATAAATACATTAAATACAAAAACTTTTTGGCAACAAAAAAAACGGTAAAAGACTGTATGGTTTGATTTTTACACACCTACATTATTCTGGGTGTCAAAAATTAGAAAAAAGCTAATTTAAAAGCAACCCCATTTTTTCAACAAAACTGTCGATACTATTTTTTTCCTATTAAATGGGAGGTAACAACCAAAATGTGAAACTCAAAGCATTTTGTGTTTAGCCACCAATACCAGAAAAACTAAACCAACATTCTGGAGGTCCATAAAAAAATGTAGAAAAAATATAAAAATCACAAAGTTTTTTAAATCAATCCTCAAAGAATTTTGAGATCCTGTTGATTTTAAATTATTTTTGAAATTTTGAAGTTTTGAGGTCAAATTTTAATTTGACCTACATTCTGGGGGTCCGATGACACTATATTGTATTTTTTTGCAAAAAAAATTTTCTTTTAACTCGAAATCACATTTTCCGAAATTACATTTTCCGGGAAATAATTTTGTGGGCGAGCTCCAAAATCGTTTTTCACGGCTTTTCACGGCAATTTAATTTTGCGGTTTTTAATTAGTACTAGGTGTGTTAATATTGTACCTTGTTTTTTCCCTTGATTTTAGCATTCGAACCACCCCCTTTAACTGAGTTTGAAAAGGTATGGCTTATTCTATTCCCTTCTATTTCTGATTGAGTTTTAATATCAGTTATTTTTAGTCTTTTTTTGGCTTAATGCCAAGAAGTTATTATACTGATACTGAAATGTTGTTCTATAAAAGGTTTGGGCAAAATGTTTGCTGTTTAAATTTTACATTAACTTTCACTCATTAAGTTTTCTCATTACACGATTACACCATCATTAAAAATAAGTGTGCTTTTGCGGCCAAATCATTATCTCAGTTTCTCTTCTCTGCTTCTTTGAATCTCAGACACTCTTCTTCGTAGATGAATATTTAATTTTGTTTATTGGGCTATTTAAAAAAACCATACAGGGGGGTGGACGAACCTTTTCAGGGTAAATTCTTTTCTCTGAAAATGTGTCTATACCCCCTGGAAAAATGGTAAAATCTGAAAAAGCCCCTGGAAATGTTTTTCCCACCACCCCCTGAAATTTTTTCTTCGTGGTTTTAATGGTAGGGTGGACGAAGTAAAATTTAGGATCAACCCCCTGGAAAATTTGATAAATTTGTTTAACCCCTTGGAAATTTCTCATAAATTTTTTTATACCCTGGAAATTTTTCTAATTTTGACTTGACCCCTGGAAATCAGATACCTGGAGGACGATGCTTACTTGTCTAACCCCCTGGAAAATAATCTCAATTTTACAGGAACCCCTGGAAATTGCAATCAAAATATCCCTTGGAAAAGGTCGTCCACCCCTATGTATGGACATAAAATGTAATAGCCTATTTCTTTCTGCAATTGTCATTTTTTTATATTAATTTTTAAATCATTTTAAGCTTTCGAGGCATGCAAATTAACTCCCGATCGCATTTTCAACCTCAGCTGAGATGCAGAGATAAATCACTGAGAAGTTTTTTGGCCGTAAAGGTACGCTCATCATTAAACCACTAAAATTTATCTTTTTTCTTAGAATTTATCACCACGAAAATTTGACGAGTATAAATCGTACTCAATCGAGGCAAAGGAAATGTTTAGAGAGGTAAATTTTGATCAGTAGTTCATTCAATTATTTTATTTATTTAACCTTCGAAATACGATTGGCAAAAATATGTTCCGCGAAAAATTTAAATTACCGTAATGCTTCGATTGAACGCCCGGGCGTTTATAAATTTTTTTGAATTTTTAGGGAGGGGGGCGTTTATTACATTTTTGTAGAACTTCTTCCCACTGTAACTCTAAAATTTAAAAAGTAAGGTGTTTTCTATCGCCAATCTCCTTATTTTTATATGAAAAAAATACTGCGAAACTGAAACAATGCAATGTAGTAGTTTACTTGTTTTTACGTTTTACATGTTTTTAGTGTGCCTCGAATAAACGCCCACTCTGGTTGGGGGCGTATATTCAAGGGGGCGTTTAATCGAAGTATTACGGTAATCCAAGTTAACTGTTTCCATTTATCCCTGTTTTGCCTTTAATGACGATTTGTGTTTTAGGGTTATGGTTACCTGAGTAAGAAATTAAAGTTGGATGAATCGTCGGCGTCCCGTAGTTCGACGAATGAGTGATGGTAGTCCATTGATTTGTATTGTAAATATTTTTTGTAAATATTAAAAAGCTGTTGATATTTTATTGGACTGCGTTCATAAAAGAAAATGCAGGAGAAGTATTTTTATTCCATTACTATTACAGATTTTGCGATTTTTTACCCTTTTTGCGAAAATTTGTCTCGCGAAAACGCGTGGGTTAATCGATTCGCGAAATTAAATCCAAAAAATTTCGCGACTTACACGCTTTTTTTTTATATAAGCATAACGCTTATAAGCATAATCAGGATGGGATTTGGGCCTTAGAACAATAGATCTATTGTTCTACATGTTTTTTTTACAAGCAAATGAAAATTTGAAGGTCAGGCTCATCGATATGCTTATCATCCATTGTTCTTAAACAATAGATCTATTGTTTAAAGGGTTTAATTTGGGTCTCAGTATGCTTATAAGTGTTATGCTTATAAAAAGAAAAACGTATCTGTTTTGTTTATATTATTTACTCAGAAGTTTAATATATTTTCTATTTTGTCGACAGCGGGAAGTAGAGTGTTAAAAAATTTAAGCGTCTGGATTAAATTTAGGTACATACGTCCGGAAGAAAGGGACTGAAAATGTTTTATTTTTTTGCTATATTTGATACAGTTTTTATCCTTCATTTATTTTTGTTTCACTGTAAATACATGCCATGAGAATATTTTTATTTTTGGAAGTAGTTGATGATAATGTTTTTATCCTTCATGTTTTAACTGTAAATACATGACATCTTTGGGTTTTAAATATACATAGGGTTTTACAAAAGGTACCGTAGTGAACAGTATTTTATTTAGCTTATTTTTAAATCTTAATGTTTAAAGAAAAAAACAAATTACAATGACAGTTGAAATCTAATTTTCATTTCCATCGGTTTCGTCCTACAGTTTTTAGTTACTAAAAGGGCGAAAATAGGCTAAAAACAGGCTAATCGAGGGAAATATATATTTCTTAATAAACGGGTAGGGGAGTATCTATTTTGACAGTAAACAGTGAACTGGGGCAACTTAGTAAACGGCTTACGAGTAAATGGATTATGAGGTCTATTTCGCTGTATGTGTCGTCCCTAGTTGACCAGACCACAAAGTACACGGCCTCTGAGGGGTGTTTTGGCTATGCGTGTCATATCTATTTGGCCAGTAAACTGGGGCAACTGAGTAAACGGCTTATAAGGG